>JBCEWC010005188.1:0-25555 GCA_038996855.1 Solanum aculeatissimum | reverse complement strand
TTTTGCAAATTTATAAACATAATCTTTTTCTATTTGCTTTTATTAATGCAAATTCTCATTATCGTTCTTATCGGGTAAACCGAAAACCGAACTGTTAAGGACATAAAACCGAAAACCGATAAAAATTATCTTATTGATTTGTTATTGGGTTAGCATATTTAAAAAACCGAAAACCGAACTGTTAAGGACATAAAACCGAAAATCGATAAAAATTATCTTATTGATTTGTTATTGGGTTAGCATATTTAAAAACCGAAAACCGATAAATCAAACCGATAATATATAAAATCGAACCGACCGATGTACACCCCTAACAATTCAATTCATCTTTATTGTGTCAGTTAAATATTTTAACTTGAAAAATAAATATCTTAACGCCTCTAAATTTTATATATCACATTAGTATAGGGTGTCCACGAGACATTATGAGAATAAGTTGGAGCATGTAGTTGCCGTTTTTTATTAAAAAAATAAAATTAACTGCTAGTTGAGATTAAGTTAAGGTGTCTAAATACATTCTCAAAATTGAACCGCATATTTACCAACTAAGCTTAAATTTGAGTGTCTATTTATCCCTTATAAATATTTGATTATTAATTTAAAATAATATATAAATTTAAATGCTGGAAGTGGGGCCTGGGAGGAAGAAAATGAGTCACAAAGTAAATAAAATAGGGCCCCAGGTGTTTGAGATGGTTTATCCAAATTGCTATTTGTTTAAGGCTAATGGCCTAATTATCATGATAAAGTTAAAGAGATGGCATTCCTTTTATCATGATTATGTTTGAGATTGACTGTAACAAAACAGTAACACTTATTTGAGTTATTCCTAATTATGCTAGACTTTCAAGGCCATGAAATTGGCATTCATAAAATCTGAACAAAAATTAAGATTCTCTGAGGGTACCACAAAAGATGTGGGGGAATTAATCGGGAAATAGAGGAAGTAGTTTTTTTGTTTTTCTTTTTAAGAGCTTTACCGAATAGTAACTACACCATCATATAAAATACATTATAAATTTTTGGCATTATTATCAAAATACCGACCAAAAAATAATTACATGTTTTAGGAAATCCAAACCTAAACAAATTTCCTTTGTCATCTAAATCAATTCATTAATAAGGTGATGAAACAGCTGTAATTAATTGGAGTCCTTTTCCCCACCTAAAAATTAGAAAATGATTAATTCCTACTTATTTTCAATTATTTACATCCTAATTTTTTAATTTTTCCGTAAAACAATACTCTCTCCGTCCAACTTTACTTGACCCCTGTTTACTTAGCACAGGGATTAAGAAGTAGTAAATGATAGGGGTAATTTTACCAAATCACCCTTTGAATATAATTAATACAATGTATTGAAAATGTAATAGGGAAATGACTATAATTCATGACAAGGGTAAATTAGGAACTAAGTGTAAAATTATCTCTTGATTTCATAAACTGGACAAGTATTGTTGAACATCCTAAAATAGTATAAGGATCAAGTAAAGATGGACGGAAAGAGTAAAAAAGAATGAAATTTTTTACTGCTTTACAAGAAAACAAAGAGATCAGAGTGTAATCATCAAATATAATAAAATAGAATGTAAATCATAAAATTGTGCAAAATGCAAAGAACTCAATTGTTCCTTTTCTTTTCTATACCTTTCTTTTTATTTTGTTTCTATATTGACAAAATACTTGGCTTTTATTATGTTTGGAATCCAAATTTGAATAATACACATTATTTTAACATGATATACATTTGACATGTTGTCTTTATTATTTTATATTTTTTTCATAGCAATTTTTATATGTTTCACTTGAGTCACGAATATATCGAAAAAATAATATTTTTTTTCTTTCATAAAATAGGGATAACATCGCATACATATTAATTTTTTTTGTATTACATTGAATATGTTGTTGTTATATATTTGGATGGTAATACTTAAAAGTTATAATTATTTGTTTTTATGTCAACATCATGTGATAAACCTATATTAGCAATAGTATATATCCAATATTGTATACATGTAAATTAAATATTTGAAAGAGAAAAGAGTTAAAAATGCCTTTGAATTGTATGAAAGGAACAAAAATGACTTTCATTTATAGTTTGGTCCAAAAATGTTCTTACCGTCAATACTTTGGTCCAAAAAAGTGCCCTTATTGTTACTTAATGGGTCAAAAATGCCCTTTTCAAATAAATTTATTATTTTATTTTTTTGAACACATTATTTTTCTATTAATATTTTTTTAATTAGCAAATATTTATTCTATTTCAATTCGAGAAAAAAATTAAAACATTTTTTTCTATATTATAATTACTATTTTTATCGTTATCTAAATAAAAATTAATGTTGTGTTTACTATGATCTTATATTTATGACATATATTATTTGTTATAGGGGTACGGTGTTCTATTTTAATTGATAAAATAGGATTAAAAAAATTATTTTCTTACATTTTTATTAGTTAATGTGATTTAAAAAAAATAAAACAAGAAAAGAATTCTTTAAAATTAATATTTTTATTAAAAACACAATATGTTTAAAAAGAAAAAATATATATATTTATTTAAACAAAGACATTTTTGATCCATTTGGAAACAATAAAGGTATTTTTGGACCAAAGTATAAACGAAGGACATTTTTGTTCCTTTCATATAATTTAACGGAATTACTATTACTTACTGTATATCTTCAAGGAGTCGAGTTGATTGAGCAGACGGTCTTCAAGATGGAGAGTCTTAGATTTGAAATTTTTTGTATATTTTCTCAGTTGAGCTCATCGCATGTGGCTTGCCTAATGCAATTTATCTATCTTATATAGTTTGTGGGTACATTGAGTCAAAATTTACCTTGTACACATCCGAAGAATAGCATTGTGAATTCTCCCATCAACTAATACTAAATTAGTGTTTATTTGTTTGCCTTGCTATACACATCATTTTTTTTTAGATCAATATCAACGATTCATCCAATAATAAAAACATTCAAATTATAAAGCTATGACGTAGTCAAACAAATGGCTCTTCGAATCTATCACAAATTCTTAATCACATCCTTTGACTTCCACTCTAATTGACCTCATTTATTTAGATTCTTCCATGAAAAGAGAGAGATCAAATTAAAACATAAAGAATAAATAGTGAATACATGCCTTGAAGAATTTAATGACCAGGAAGGAAAGCAGAATGAGCCTACCATTTATTAGGATTGGTAAGGTAAGATTTAGCCCCCCTTGTTTGTACTTATTCGTGAGATATTTTATTTTTAATAAAAAGCCGCTAGACTCTCTGTCTAGTGGTATAAATTCAAAAAAAAAAAAACAAAAAAGAATGAGCCTACCACATACCTTCAACTCGAAAGGCTAAGCCAATAGTGGGAGTAGTTTCCTTCCAATTGAAAGGATTGATATTTTTTTTACGGAATATTGATGTATAAATTGTAAATTCTAGTTGAAAATAAAATGATAAAGTTGAATAAAAAATTCATTCGGGCTGACGTGTGGATATCTCACTCTTTTTAAGGAGATTCAAGTTCACTGCGGTATAATCACCACTTATCCAACAGTGTAACTCTTGTCTTGTCTCTTTCATAATACAATAGTCCAACAACGTCTTATAATTGAAACAATTCGGATCAGTTGAAGAGAACACCTTCTTTCAACATATAATTACTCTCTTTTGTATAGTGAATTAATTGAAGATTTAGAATATTTTTCTTTGTCTAAACTCTCTCTTTCACTATACTAGTCTCAATATAAACACAATATAATGCTACTCATATTTCTTACACTTTTTCTTATATATTTCTTCTCATTTTTCTCTTATTCCCAAAACAAAGGTCTAACATCATGCTATTTATAGGTAAAGAATTCTTCTTTGTCATGAATAGAAATATAATGAATAGTAAATTAGATTGATAAATAACCTAAAGATTATAAAATTTACAAGAATAAAAAGGTAGAATAATGTATGAAATGATGAGCGGCCACATTCTTACCACAATTGATGAGATGAGAGCAAGAGGCCCAAACATAATTGAAGAGAATCGAGCTAAGCCCAAATTCTCCAGAAACATGTGTAAGAAACGGAAAACAGATTGAGAGAAAAATGATTATTCCATTCCACTTCAAAATGAATACAAGATGTTAGTTTTATACATCATACAATCCATATGTGTTGGTTATAACTAACTTCACAAGTGGATGCCAGCTCAACAACTTTAACAAACTAATGAGTAACTGACTTCTAACTTACTACTTCATTATTCATTATCTTCAATACTCCTCCTCAAGTTGGAGTTTGTGTATACATCCAGCACTCCAAGCTTGCCTAATTGAAGATGATGTTGTGCTGCACCTAATCCTTTTGTGAGTACATTTGCCAACTGCTCCTTTGTGCTTATGTATTCTGCATGAATTAAATCACTCTTGATCTGCTCTCTCACAAAGTAATAATTTATCTCAATGTGTTTAGTTCTCTCATGGAATATAGGATTAGCACTTATTTGTATTACAGTCTTGCTGTCACAGTGTAGTTTTATAGGTGTATCAACTGATACATTTAGCTTTTTTAGGACACCTATTAGCCAAATGATCTCTGAAACTGTTGTTGTCATACTCCTATACTCAGCTTCTGCTGAGCTTCTACTCATAGGGTGCTTCTTCTTTGATTTTCGTTATATAAGTGAGCTTTCCAACTTTACAACATAATCAGTCACTGACCTTCTAGTGTTTGGGCAGGCAGCCTAGTCTGAGTCACAAAATCTTTCCAACTGTGTACTAGAGTTGCTGCTTAACAATATTCCCTGTCCTGGATATCTTTTGATGTATCTAATCAATCTTAGTCCTGCTTCCCACTGAGACACTTTGGGTCTCTACATGAACTGTGATAGCACCTGCACTGTAAAATTTATGTCAGATTTTGTTGTGGTTAGATATAACAATATTCCAATGAGTCTTTGATAGGTTGTGATGTCATTGAATAAAACATCATCTGTGTTTCTAGTAAGTTCATCATATTCAACAATAGTCAACTTTCTAAGGGTCCAGCTACTGGTTTTGCACCACTTAAATAAGTCTCAGATATCAACTCCAAAGTATATTTCCTTTGAATAAGTAATATCCCTGTCTTAGATCTTAGTACCTCAATCCCTAAAAAATATTTGAGATTTCCAAGATCCTTCGTGCTGAAGTTATTATGCAATGCATTTTTTGTGTCTTGTATCAATTGGTTGTTGTTTCCTGTAATGAGTATATCATCTACATAGATCAGGGTCACTACAATATCAGCTCTAGTTTTCTTAGTGAAAATTGAATTATCAAATGGACTCTGTGTGTATCCTGCCTCCACTAGTGCCTCAGTCAATTTTAGGTTTCATTGTATGGAAGCCTATTTTAAACCATACAAGGACTTAAGTAGTTTGCACACTTTGTGCCCCCTGCCTCTGGAACCCCCGAGGCAACTCCATGTAAATTTTCTCATATAAGTCTCCTTATAAGAATGCATTATGAACATCCATCTGATATAAAGACCAGTTATGAGCTGCTGCAACCCCAATAACAGTTCTCATAGTGACCATCTTGGCAACTGGAGGGAATGTTTCATGGTAATCTAACCCCTCTTGTTGATTGTAACCTTTGTCTACTAACCTTGCTTTGTACCTCTTTTCTCACCATTAGCTTTATGTTTTATTTTATAAACCCATTTTGATTCAATGACTTGTTTTTCAGCAGGTAAGTCAACTATGATCCATATCTTATTTTGCTCTAAAACATTCACTTCAGCTTGCATTGCATCTATCCAGTGTTGGGAAGTGGAAGCTTCCTTGAAAGTGGAAAGCTCCAGAGCAATAAAGAACACCTTTACATAAGACTGATAGTTATCACTCAAGTTGGAATATAACAAATAATTCTCAATGGGATAAGAACAAACAACATTAGTCTTCTTGTGTGGGATGACAAAATCTCTATGCTATAGTGGAGGTCTAGGTATTTTGATAGTTCTTCTAGTATCCTTAGACTGTGTTAATGCTTCAACATCATTAGAGGTCTCATCATGATTTACAACCTCAGATGCTTCAACATGATCAATGTTGTCAGGTGTTGTAGAGTCTCTTGTATGATCTGTAGCTTCAAAAATAGGACTATTTCCTGGGGCTGTCATCTCCGAATTAACCTCAGTATTGTTATCATCTTGGCACTTAGGATCAATCTTGTCATTAGATAGGTAAAACAATGTACTGGGATCTTATTGTATAGGTTCCATTATATCTCATGGAATAATAAGATCAACCTTGAAAGGAAAAATGTTCTCTACAAATGCTACATCTCTACTGATGGAGATTTGATTGCTTTCTAAGTCTAGTAATTTGTACCCCTTTTGAGTTTCTGAGTATCTCATCAGGCAAGTCTTTTTTTTTCTAGGTAAAAATTTGTCTATTCTAGGTAAGACAAATGCAAAACAAAAATATCCAAAAACTCTTAAGTGACTCAAATCAAGCTCCTTCCCATACAACATTGCATGTGGTGATTTGCCTTTCAACACTCTACTAGGTACCTTGTTGATCAAATATGTGGTTGTCTTGACACAATGTCTCCAGTATTGGATAGGTATAGCACTTTAAAATCTCAATGCTCTAATTGTATTCATGATATATCTATGCTTTCTCTCTACAATTTCATTTTGTTGTGGTGTGTAAGCACATGAACTTTGGTACACAATACCAAGAGATGTGAATAAAGTACTACATTTTAGATTGAAAAATTATGTACCATTATCATATCTAAGAGTCTGCACCTTTACAACACTAAATTGTGTATCAACCATGGTCAGAAAGTTTTTTAAAATATAATAAATCTCAATTTTTCATTGAATGGGGCATATCCAGGTAAATCTAATAAAATCATTAACAATTGTGACGAATTAATATTTTTCATCATAAGTGGGAGTCCTGTAGGGTCCCCATACATCTACATGTATAAGCTGGAAACAGTGATCTGACCTGCTTTGACTGTGAGGGAAAACTACTATACTTTGCTTAGCTATTGGGAAAATATGATAATAATTATCCCCTATAGCATTCACCTGGTCCTTGAGGGCTGAGATATGCTGCATTGCCTTAAGAGAGGGATGTCTAAGTCTGATGTGCCACATATCATTTTGATTTTCAACTTTTATTATTATACCAGCTATTGGAGTTATTGATCTTTCAACAAATATAAGCCACTATTTTCTCTAACAATCCCAATCGCCTTGTCATTGTAGAGGCCCTGCTATACACAAAAATTAGGGAAAAACGGATACTACAAGATAGGCCCCGAATGATCTTTGCAACTGAAATCAAATTGAATTTGAATTCAGGAACATAGAGGACATTCTTCAAGGTCATATTCCCTAGAATAGTAGAGTTTCCACTATTCATTATCCTTGCTTTCTTCCCTGTTGATAATTGTACTATGTGTAAACCCTTTAGTTATTTCAAGTCATACAATATGTCTTTACAAAAAACCACATGATGAGTTGCTCCTAAATCAATGATCCATTTATATGCAGAAACAATGTTCATCAGAGAAACGTTACTTGCCAATTAGCTTTGTATTCCTTTGATCCTTTGTTATGCAATAAATTTTTGACCTGCTCTAGTTCCTCACTACTTAGCTCCATGTGATCCCTTTTTCTATTTATCAGGTAGCATGTTGTTAGCTATTGTATTATTGGCATGAGGTTTAAAGTTATCTATCCCTGTATGATTAGAACTTCCTGATCTGGAACTATTCAATCCATTCTGATGCTAACTTGTTTGGTATGAATTTCCTATTGATGGAGGCTTCCTCTTGCTTTTGAAATTAGGTGGATACCTGACTAATCTATAGAAATCAACAGTGAGATGATTCTTATATCCAAAAAGCTCACATGGAGTTCCCAGTAATAGCTTCTTTCCTTTGTAATTTTGTCGTTTTCCAACCAACATTGTGAGTGGATCCTTATTTGAATCAACTACACCTAATAGTCTTTGACTCTCTTCCTATACTACAGTTGAGTATGTCTGATTGACACTAGGTGTTTCTGCCTTAAGAAGTATATCACTCCTAACATGGCTATATGTTTCATTGAGTCTGTTGATGCAAGTGATTTATGTAGAACTTGGCTACATTACATCCACATAAAGGTGAAGGTACCAGTACATCAAATTCATCTCACAAATTTCTCAATTTAGAATAGTACTCAGTGACTGAATCATGGTCTTGCTTTAAGTTTGCAACTTCTGTCCATAATTGATATACTCTAGTAAGATTGGATTTATCAAATCTCTCTTTCAAGTCTTCCTAAACTTGTTTGGCATTTGACGCGTACATGATTGTATTCAGCAAATTTGGTGCTACTATACTGCTTATCCACAACAAAGCAACTGAGTTGCATCTCTCCCATTGCATAGCTAATTTTCCTTTGTATGAATTCTTTAGGCAGGTTCCATCTACAAAACCTAGCTTGTTCTTCACCAACAATGCTAGCCTCATCGATCGACTCTAGAGGTCATACTTTTCTGGTCCTATGAGTTTGATCGTATGTAAAGCCACACCCGGTTTATCTGAGGGCTGTAGATATAGAGGATGATGATGCTCAAGAGTAGCAACTGTCAATTTCGCCATTGTTGAACCTCGAGATGTTTGATAAGGTTTCAATTATGTTGAAGATAATCCAGAGTAAGGATTGCTGCTCTAATACCATGAAGAGAATTGAGGTAAGCTCAAATTCTCCAGAAATATACATAAGAAATGGGAAATAGATTGAGAAAAAAATGAGTACTCCATTCCACTTCAAAATGAATACAAGATGTTTTTATACATCACACAATCCACATGTGTTGGTTATAACTAACTTCACAAGTGGATGTTAGCTCAGCAACTCTAACAAACTAATGAGTAACTAACTTCTAACTAACTGCTTCATTATAATTCATTGTCTTCAATAATAATGAATACCAATAGATCTATGTAACATAATACATAATGTAATATATGATATATTTTTATTAATACTAAAATATTACACTAACACAGAACAATCTTTTGTAGAATTTTCTCGAGAATATGACAAACTATGTTGATCAATTTTGAGAAGTAATTGTTATTCGCTTTAAAGTTGCACTTTCTTAATTAACAATGTATTGAAATGAGATAGACCGATTCATTATCATTTTCTACTTGCATGTGTATGTACATTTGACTTTATAAGCTCTCATGATATAAGAAATTAAAGAACAAATATATATACAACTTTAATGAATTTGAGATACCAAGCCATGTGATCTCTACTCTTTCATACCAACAATGCTAATTTGATACTTCTACATTTTACATAAATTGAATTGGCCAATTTTGCTTGAATTTACAAGTAGATGGAAGCAAAATGGTTAATGTTTTTTCTACTAATAGAAAGTCTAATAATGCACATTTTCTTATATTTTCCACACCAAAAAATCAACAATTGAGAGATCAAAATTGACTCAATTAGGATAAGCAAATTTATTTGCTATATTTGTATACTAGACTTTTTTGTTATCACCCCATACTTTGTTACCTCCCAATTAACCCTAGATCATTTACTACTCTTTGCGTGCATGTTTTGTTAGCGTAATATTACTAAGTTTTCTTTGGTCAATTAATTTATGTTTCCTTTAAAATTTGCACTTTAAATTTATAATGCAAAGATAATAAGATAGATATGTTGGGAATATAATTAAGTAAATAAATAAAAATATGTTCTCTTTAATAGTTTAAGATTTTAGATGAGATGGTCTTATCAATTTATATAAGTTAAATTAAATTCTAGTCATGGTGCTGCCACTGCATTTGGTATTGTCTTAGTTAAAGTGTGTCAATAGCGATACACTTACATGGTTTTGCACATTTAGTCACTGGCTAATTTTGTGCAATTGATTCTTATTTAAGCTTTATTTGTGAAAGCTATATATGTTGAAGAGTTGTTTTCATGTTGTTCTGATGGAAAATTAGCCTATCTGCTGCTATAATATTTAAGCTTCACTCAGTTTGTATTGAGAATAGGACAGGTCAAATCAAGAATACCAAAAAAAGACATCAATAATAATAATAATATGACAGTCTCTAATTTGCATAAAGTTACGTGACATATGTAAATACATTTCATGGAACTGAACCAATCACCAATTGGTCATCAATTCCTATGAGTGTTTCTAAATAGGAAGATTTACTCGAGACTAGAATAAGCATAGTATGATCATAGGAAGAACGTTTCACCTCCTAGGAGTAAGGCAAATTCATCTATGGCAATGACAGGTACATACAGTGGCGGATCTAGGATTTGAATGTAGTGGGTGTTTTATTTTTGTTTACATAATATTGTTATCGTTCATTTAGTATAAGTACAAAAATTAATTAAACACAATCATAAAAAAGTTAATGAGAAAGTTATGTTTAATATTAATATTAATGTACTTGACGATTTTTTTTAAAATTAAAAAGAGTAATAATAACATTATTTATACTTGTGAATATCGTATGCTTTACACAATAAATTAAATATTTTTATAAATATATAAAAATTATACTTGTTATGTATTTTGGATGGGAAAATTTGTGATTTCATGGAAAGAAGGTGGAGCATATATATCAAAAATTAGAACATGTACTCAACGATTTGTTCATATTTTGTAAATTAAAATACATAACAATAATTATTGGTAAGTCTAAACTTGTAGTTGCTAATATTATTTTAGAAATTGTTAAAGAGAAACGAGAATTAGGGGGAGAAAATAGAAGTCTAGAATTAGGGGAGAAAATCGCAATAGAAAAAAGAAACACTTGTTAGGGATTGATCCCACAACCTCATGGTTACAAAGTTTTAGCACTCACTTAAAAACCAATAAACTACATCTAACAATTATGCATTGGGTGATTACTCATTAATTATATAAATTTTCTAGTACTTTTTATATACTTATATACATTTTACGTCGGGGTCAATGGGTGCTCGAGCACCCACAAAAGTACATGTGGGTCCGCCCCTGGGTACATAGAGATGTGATAACTTCACAATGTATATTTGGTGTATAGCTCATATATAAGTCTTTTATGTTAATAATCCAACATAAAAGAAAGAGCAGAAAGATAAGCTAGACCAAATTATTAATAGGAAGTATTTTTATTTAATTTCATTTAATTTAAAGACACTTTTTGCTTTGTTCCGAAAAGACTATCACCAGAGAAATTATACAAATTATGTTCAACTCTAATTCTATTAATTTGAAATAAACACATTTATCTTTTAATTAATTAACAAGAAAATGGAGCTTACAAAATATTCAAAGTGCATTTTTTTCAATCCTAAACTCTGGGCTAGAATAGTGGGTTGGGCCTTTCTCCACAGGAAAAATATTTAGCATGACTTTTACTATATATAGAATATCATTTTCCACTTTTTCATGAATAAAGGAACTTTTTAGTGGATACGGGATACGGTTGACATCTGTTGGAAGTACATGGTAGATTAAGTACACAATTTTGAAGAAGATCAAGGGTGATTTGACTTTGGTTTAGAGTCAAAACTTATAACTAAAATCGAGTTGAGAAACGTCTCTGTGACACCTATATATTATTGATATTCATGACACATATATGCATGGATATATTGGAAAGGGGAATAAATATAAGAAAAAACTACAGTAATTGAATACAAAATACAAATTAATGAATGCAAAGTTTACTGGGATGGTTGTATTGGAACAAAAGGTAAGGGTTAGTAATGTAACTCTACGGGGATGGATCAAATCATGTAGTGAAATTTGCCTCTCGCCTGGATCAAAGGATTAGGTAAACATAACTTATCCTTCTGCATGCTACACATTGGAAAAGGTTACGATTATCTGAATATACTGAGGTAGGGAATCACGGGGAACACAATACCCTAGTTACTTTTCTCACTGATCTCACAACACTTTTACTTGATTGATCTTTGTAGTTTAGGTTTAATTTTTACAATTATAACACCCCCCCCCCCCCCACCCTATTTTCAGGAACTAAGTAGATTAACTCAAATTGGATTGCAAATAATTACTCCAGGTCTAGACATATTCCCTATGGAATTCGACCCTAACCTCTGTTAGGTACTTTATTTTGACATAGATCGCTTATCCTCTATTTGGAGGTGTAGTTTGGGCGACGATAATCGACCCCTCATGCTTTAGGTTCACAAACTTTTCAATATTTGCATCCCTCAACTCCTGGGGAAAGAAGTGATCAAGGAAGGGATTCTCAAATTCACTCCACTCGGCGGGCTTAACATCCTCACCCCGACTCTCTTCCCATTGGTTGTACCAGATATTTGCCACATCCTTACGCTGATAGGAAGCAAGTTAAACTCCCTCAATCCAGTCGCATATGTGGCCTTCAAGACTTTTTACATCTCATCAATGAAATTCTGTGGGTCATCCTCAACCTTAGACATGATGAAGACTGGTGGGTTCATCCTAAAAAAATCTCTAAGTATGGTTGCAGCAGTCAGCTCTTGGGAATTGGAACTAGGAGCCTATGAACTCCGATTCCCACTGTAAGCAGCTACCAATTGGGTGAGCATAGTAATAGCTCCTCTGAAATCGGCCTCTACAGTAGGAGCAGGTGGAGCAGTAAGAACCTGTATGGAACTCCAGTGGCTCTAGCTGGTCGACCTCGACCCCTCGTCTCTATCTGAACAGGCACCTCTAGTGGATAATTCTCAATGTTACTCGTTGAGGTATCTCTTTGGGTGACTATACACTTATGAGGCATGATCTGCAAACGCGTAACACATGAATTAGAAAAGAGCTTTAGTAGAGTTAAACCCTATCGCATGAACTCTGAATACAATAGAAGTGTAATCATTCCTAATGTCTTATAGCCTCCTGCTTATAAAGTGTGGTGCACAACACACCAATAAACAAGACTCTACTAGATACGACTTCATAGACTCTGTATGACACTTGAACTCTATGCTCTGATATCAGGTTTGTCACGCCTCAGGAAGGTACCTTTGGCGTGGCCGACACTTGAAGAACCATTGTTAATTCCTTAAGAGAACCATCTGGCCTCATCATCACATCGTGCTCGATAGCAGAAGGAAATACTCAAGAAAAGACTATCAATATATGTATAAGAACAATAATCTATCTTAAAATAATCAAGACTAGTATGAAAGAAACTAGTCAAAACAACATCCACATCAATAATCCCAAATCTAGTCTATGAAGCCTTTATCTAAATTGTCTAAATGGTACCATGACAGGCCATGGTTACCCAAATAAAAATGAACGAAAAATACTCAAATAAGAAATAAAAGGGCTCCTCTGAAAAGTAAGGAGGGCTCACCAATTTTAAACCAGGACTTTGGACCTCAACGATGCGCCTGCTGAAGTCCTCTATCACTTGTATATGCATCATCGATGATGCAGACCCAAATGGACGTCAGTACATGGAATATACTGGTATGTAAGAATGACTAAAGTAAAAAGTAAGACTCAACAATTGACTCAACACTCTGTATCTCAACTCAACGAATATGCAAGTTTAAGAATAAATCATGTTTGAAGATAGACTCAATTTTTATGCAACTCGGTTTAAAACATTATATGCTCAATCAAGTATTGCTTGGGAGTTTCTCTTAACATACATCTAATCCCTCCACTTTTAGTTTGGTGATGTAACATGAAGGCGACGTCGTTTCCACGCCCATCCAATACTTACCAAGGTAAGGGACGATCAAGCTCTCTCGGATCCAATATAAATGTCAATCTTTTTGGGACATGAGTTGCCATAATTAATGGTGCAACTATACTATGCTGACAACCTAGTTTATGAGTTTGAGTAGTTATCTACTCACTCCCATATCGATGCTTAATACTCCTCCAAAGACTAAAATATTCTCAGTCAAACCAACTTACTCTCATCTCGTCATATCTTCTCCAATCAATCTCAACTTAATAATTCAATAGCTCAACAAATCAAGATCCTTAATTATGCATACAATCAAGACTCGAACGATAATTTAGACGCTACTCAATCATGCTTATTATATAAAACACATAAGTTGCTCATTATATATTAATGTACGGTCAAGTAATATGCTCCTCAATTTAGTTATGCTCAAATTACTCAACTCAGAAGTCACAATCATGACCTTAACTTAATTGATGCAACAAGGATTTCATAGAATGACGCAATTTAGGGTTCAATTGTAAATCATGATTTAATACTCTAACCTCATATAATCAACATACAAATCCTCAATTAAATCATAATTATGCAAGAAAACTCAAATTAATGCAAGTACTTAAAGAATTAGATTATGGGATTTATACTACCCAATTTTAACTCACAATTCGACTCGTATAGATGAAGGAACGCACAGATGAACTCAATCCAACGCTTTAGGAAAGCCTTACATACCTGTAATTGAAGAATAGTCAATTCTTGGATAATCTCCGCTCGCATGCTTACAACCCTAGTTTTCTTCCTTCCTCAATGCTCTCAAAAGTTCTAAGTGTGGAATGAATATCATTACACTTAGGGTACTAATAAAGGGTCCAAAATAAGTCCAAAATGTCATGGGTTTTAATTAAAAAGGATAGGAAATGATAAGAATACCTATCTTAAACTGTCGACTGGAACCACAAGACCTCATCTACGGGTCGTAGTTACACTTACGGACCATAAGTAGCCTCTCGTAGATGAAGGTGCCCAAAAATTGAGTTAATAGAAATTGGACCTGGGATCTAGAAACCTCTTTCTATGGGTCGTGAATTGATTAACGGGCTATCCTGTTAATTCATGGTTCAAGATATAGAAAGTTGATTTTTGAAACTCCAATCTACGAAACCACTTCCACGGGCCGTGGAATGAAGTATGGTCCGTAGAAGGACTCGTACATGGGCCTCAAACTTGAAAAAGTTTCTTAAGTCACATGGACAACTATGAGGTCCCATCTACGGGCCGTAGATCACTCTATGAGTCGTAGATGACCCTTCGTGGTTTTTCCGAATGATGTTTCTCAGCTTTTTCTGGGCATTTATAGTATACTGATGGCGCTCAAGTCACACCTCCTTTTTTAGGTAAAGCGGTTGTTAAGTAAATAACCTAATCGAGGTTAGGATCGTTCCCACGAGGAATATGATAGACTCCAGAATCAATTCAATGCTCCTTGAGAATAATTAACCTACTTATCTCTCGAGAAAATAAGGGTTTGAAAATAAGAATTTAAATTATATTAAATGAATGTAAGTAATGAATGATCAGTAGAAGAGTTAACTAGGGTGAAGTGTTCCCCATGAATCCCGAACTTGGTAATATCGGACATATGTAATTCTTTACTAGTATGTAGGTATTGGACAGGAAGTTAGGTTTACCTAAGTCTTTGATCCAACAAATAGGTAAATTTCACCATAGAACTTGATTTGTCTCCGTGGTGTGACACTACTAACCCTTACTATTAGTCCCAGTACAACCTCCCCATAGTCCACTTTAGTTAATTAGATAAGAAAAAAGCTCTATCAAATCTTGTTAATTACCTTTTTTCTTATTCATCACTTCCTTGATCTGGAAAGTGATACTAGGTGAGTTCTAACGTTAGCCACCATTAAAAATCAATTAAAGTGAAGAGAATAAGTAATACACCCTAACACACCTTTCAAGAATTACACATTAACCGATTTTACCTTATTAATTCATCATGGTTCCCACAACCCTAGTTGTGGATGTAGCTATGCATTATTAGTGTAAATATAGAGATTATGATGTTAAAGAGCATAATTAAGCACTTACAATCTTACATAGATGAAGTTGAAAGCACAAAATTCAACTTTTCAATTAGAATCACAAGTTTGAATCAAGAACACACAGTGTATGATAAATCCTAAGTGTATTAACTAAAGCAAGGTTCAAACTTCGTCCTCTCTGCCAACTTAATAAAAAATAACCTAAAAACTTATTTATAATGACTAAAATACAAAACCAAAATGAACTAGGAAAATTGTGTCAGCAATCTTCACGGACCTGTTTACAGCTCGTAAACCACTTTACGGCCCGTAGATCGGGGTTTTGTGGATTCAAACAATGTTCAAGAGTTAGCTTCTATGAAACCATTCCACGGCATGTATGGGATTCTACTACCAAATGGAGGTCTCGTCCAATAACTTTTCAGCACCTCTCATTTTTCTGATCCTCAAGGCACGACCATCACTCTACGACTCGTGTAATATTGTACGGCTAGGGGATCTCCCTCGTAAAATTGACTTCAACTTTGCACCCCTCACTAGAACTTTATAAGAAACCCTCTCCACGACTCGTGAACTACTCCACGACCCATAGAGGGTTCCGTGGAATACCAAAAACTAGCAACTTTAGCATATTTCTCCCAAAACTTTTCCAACATTGTAATCTTGCAAATAAATACAAAAACACAATCAAACCTACTAATATCTCATTGCGAACACACAAAATTTCATATTTTAGGCATCAAAAGTGTTGTATTATAGCAGCACATCAACACTCTCAACTTAAAATTATTGTTTGTCCTCAAGCGATTGACTCAATCTATATAAGCAGTATAGCAGCATATAGACTCGAACCCAATGGCACAGATTCAATCAAAATCCAACACAGACACCCACACCATATTTCAACCTCAAGTCAGATAGCCATCCAACAAACCAACACAGATCAATATGCCCAACAGTGCAACTATGACAAGTCATGCAATTATAAATAAGCAGTAATCACCAAATTAGTCAGACATTAATAATGCAATGCAAGTGACCTTACAAAAAGAAATCCCATCTTTTCTCTAAGTATAAAATTTTCACAGTTAATGCTTGAGACGATACTAGATCACCCTCACTCACAAAAGACATTCATATATCATGGTTAATACCATATGCTTGCCCCTAGACTCATGACTAACACTTTCAACTAGTTGGGATAGGATCACTTTAGGACTTGATAGGTTTGTAACGTAGGCTCAGGGGGCTTTGGTGTGATATTTTGGTCACAACACTGCGTTTTCTACACTTTCTCCCTACCAACCTATCTTTTGATTCATTCTCCCTTTTTCTCTTATTTTGAACCTTTTAGCGTACCTATTTTTCACTCTTTTGCACAATGTCATTATTCTTCAAATTGTTTTTCTCTTTAGTACATTGATTAGGCATTTTTTCATTTCTTTTCTTTTTCTGGCACACTATTCCCTATTTTCTTCCCTTTTTGCTACACTAATTTTCCCTCCCCTTTTTATGACTTTTTCCTTACTAGTCACCCTCAACTTAGACTTTTAGTCTGGGTTGAGGTGCGCATTATCCATCCTTCGAACCAGGGTCACTTTTGGTAGCCACTCTCAACGTAGGTTTATTGCCTCAATCAAGGTGCACAATGTTCAAGGAAGGACCAGGGCCAATTTTAGGATTTAATCATGGATTTGGATAAGGTTTCTTAGGTGTTTACAATCAATATGTCAATTTTAGGCTCAAATATAGGGATCAAGGGATACATATCACATTTGATCGGTTATTTTTAGGCTAAGTGGACTATTACGAACAACAGCCTAAGATCCTTTCCTAACCAACTAATCTACAACATAAATCAAAGTAACAGGGCAAGTTCAAAATTGAAACACAGTACTGAATCATGCAATTAAGCTCACTCACACATGACACTGTTTTACATGTTAATACAAACTATCAAATCATGTTTTTTAATCACAATTTAGCCTAACTTATCGGAACAAGCACTGTCTGACAACTAATCATGCAAGGTTGCTATCAAAACTAACTAAAACACAAAATTTTGGTGGGTATCCTTAAACAAAATTAAACAAAAACATAGTATGCCATGGATATAAGTACTGAATGTTACTAACACTACCTAAACATCCTAAACATGTCGGTTTAACAGAAAAATAAATATCCGTAGGGAAAAAGAACATAGGCAAGAAAACCCTTTAGATAAAAAATTGGGATAGTTCTTGGCCAAGGCTACTCAGACTTCACTAAGGCGTATAACTACCCACTCCCCATCAAAAATGTTATGCATTGTCCCCAATGTGCACACAGTATCAAAAGTAAATAACAGGGGTCAAAAGAACATACCTGGGCGCTGAAGCGCCTCACTTATCTCGAGACTATCCACCCTCCTCATGTTTGGTAGACTCCTCACTAGTAGGAGCATGTCTTGAGGGGTCAGCACCCCTCACTCTCTCATGATCACGAGATAGTCGCATCTCCTCATCCTGACTCGATCTCACATGAGCAAGATCGAGCTCCTGCTCCTCCATCAGCCCCGTCTCAAAGCGCACAACATCAGCATCATCCGTGCGGGGCCTCTTCCTGAGGGAAGGCTATGGTGGATCCTATGGAGCGAATAAGCCGACCATCGAATCATCTAGAAAGGTCGGTGGGATATCAACAGGGGCAGCCAGTCCTACACTCATCTGGGCCCAGAGCTGTTGAAGCTCCGTCTAGATGGTCGTTAAATCTAAAGGCCTTATTATACTGAGGCTCTGCTAGACCCATCTCTCAAATACATCTATGTAGTCATCCTCGGGACTGAGATTCTCCTGGATAGTTACTACCATGAATGCCTGTATGAGGGTCTCTGCCTCAGAGACAACCTGGCGGACCCAGGGTCTTAACTGCTGCAACAACTGAGTTAACTGTCACTCAGTGCGAGCTTGTCGCTGTGCTAGAGCCTGAAATATTACTGTAGACACAAAAGCAATGTCTGTAGGTATTAAAATAGATATAGAGGCCACTAGAGCAAGAATATCAATAGTGGACCCTTTTCCACATCGGTCTCAGCTTGTGGGGGCTACTTGATAGTAGGTGTAACAATAGCAGTAGTAGATGGCTCAAGCAGAGGCACTGGAGCAAACATCTCTGGCATAGGTACCTGAGGCCTCGATGCTCGCCGGAGTGCAACCGAATTGTCATCAGCCTTGATCAAGCTAGCATCAAGTGTACGCCAAACCTTTACAAGCACGCCCACGTGATGAATAATATTCACCCCTAATACTAAGCATAGTTGGTGAATCAGACACGGGAAGGGGATGGTTGTGGATCTCTTCAGGGTCGCCTCATGGATATTCTCTGAAATAAGGGTGGCCTAGTCAATATTGTAACCAACCAAGATGTTGGCTGCTAGAACAACATGGTCCGGGTGAGTATATTGTCAGCCAAATCTGTGAATGAACCACTGCCCACCAAAACTTAGTGAGGAAACTGAAGGTATCCTTAACTATAGGCTTTGTTGACATGGTGATCATACGGGGTCGGGCCCTTCTACTGTTATATGGTCAGCAACCCATCTTATCAAAGTTGCTCTGTGATCTGGGTCCCTAAACACGCCCAAGTCTTGAGTCTGGCACATTCTACGATCGAACTGTACTATGGATCTTGGGGTTGAGAACTCGAGCCCAAACAACATTTGGCGGATGGTCTCCTTTGAGATGTCCACCTGTCAACCTCTCACTATCAGCTCCTCCAATCTCGGCTATGCGAGAGGCTTCTTTCCTTTGGGAAGAGAGCTATATATTGTGGCGGCTTAGGAGGCAAATAACTCTCTCACCAATATTGGTGAGTACCTCCCTACTAGTTATGCCAAAAGTTGGAACATGTAGAGAACTATAGTGTCCTCAAGCCCTAGGACACTATCGAGTCCTATAGTAATTACTCGTGGCTCCTTGAAGATAGAATAAGTGGGTCAGCCCCGCTCATTTCACGGTAGATCCTTCTCATATATGACCCGCATGCCCCCAATGCACTCTCTGCTAGCTCGGGCATCTGGTGATGTATCTGGTACTCGGGGGCCTGAAGATGAGGCAGAGTCTGACCCCTCCTTAGATTCGGGCTTGGACCCTCCCTCAGAAGAGGTCATCTGTATACTGCTTCTGGCCTTGTCACATTCTTCGTCAGACTGGGAAGGGCAAACCATGATCACCTGCATTATATCCTGCCTAGTTGTAGCCTAAGTCTGTCATGGCTTGACATCTGGATCAGGCTAAATATTGAGCTCTTCTATAGGTCCACTAGACTAGGGTGCATGCTCAGAGTCTGTGGGCTCATCACACAGACGATCCCTCATGGCTCTGATATCATCCTTCCTTGGTCGCGGAGCCATGGTACCTGCAGAACCATATTCACGAAATCAATTAGTCATATGAATTTAAAATAAAAAGCAAGAATCAAAACTGGACTGGAATAAGAAGGGGCTACGAGAGCCTTTTCACGAGTCGTAGAGTGATCTACGAGTCGTAAGGGCTCTCACGGATGTAGTGTTCAGCAATTTTAAGTTATTGGAATAGTCTACAAGACCAGGTATGACTTGTGGAATAGTCTAGGAGTTATGAACTGGGTCGTAGATGTGATCCTAGATTAGGTATCACATAGGTGGGACTCTATGAGACCTATCTATGAGTCGTGGAATAATCTACGATTCATAAAAGGTCTCATCTGATGAAACCTCAAAAACTTTAGTTTCTATAACTTTTCATGAACGGTAACTACGTTCCATGAGCCGTAGAAAACCCTCGTGAACTTGTGTTCCAAAATCTGAATTTTTTCAAGTCTATCATACGAGTCCCCAAACGACCAATTTTCAATAATTTAAACAATATCAAAGTGAACTCACACATCCCACATAATTTTCACATCCATCAATCCTCATCCCCACATGCATTTTACTTAAAAATGACCCCCATCGAAATCAATTTAGCATGTGATCCTACCGGTCCGACCTATGTTCAAATGTTTAACCATATAACAATTTAATTTAATTCAACGGTCTAAAATATCTTGAGCATGTAATTGGCTACCCGAACATTTTCTGACTAACTAGTTCAATCCTAACCTAGGCAATCACATTGATATCACGATAAATTATCAGGATTAGAATATCAAAAGTTCGCCCAATGGCACAACTCCCACTCTAATCAATAATCAATCAAAATTTACAACTAACTCAATAAATTTAGGCTTTAGGGACTGAAAACTTACCGAAATGATGTATATTAGGTTAAAATTGCGAAGGGAAATAGAGAGAAGTCCAAAAAACCCTAGAAAAAGGGTTACCAGAATCCTTACTGGAAAAAACGGTGAGGGTGTTGGATGGATTGGTCGGACCGATGTGGGAACACATGGGGTAGGGTTATTTTGGGAAATTTTGTTTGAATATGGGGTCATAATAATTTTGACCCCATTTATATGTCAACAAGGTCAGATTTTAAAATTACTGGGCCTGGCCTCACGAAACCCCGATTATAGGCCATAGAATGTTCCATGGCTCATAGATTGCAGTATCGTATGAGCCTGGAACCCTAATTTTAGACCTATAATCTACGATCCCTTACACGAGTCATGGAATCAGACATGGCTCGTAAGAAGGTTTTATAGAGTACTTCTGACACTTAGTCAAAATTATAAAAACATACCTGGGGTCCAGGAGCCCCATTCACAACTTGTGTTTTAATCTACGGATCATCAAAATGGCTCGTGGACTGGAGTGCACATATATTTGCTCACTGGAAGGTTCTACGAGCTGGTATAAGGGTTGTACAATGAAGTATGACCCATATAATCAGTCGTAGAATCTGATTTTTGGCCAAAATTAGCAGGTTTGGCCTTGTACCTACAGAACCTACATAAACACACTGTTACCCTATATGCCACCAATCCATTTTTCAAAATTTACAAGAAAATTAATGAAAATAAAAACTACCTATCATTCTAAAACTAAAAAGCAAACAACAACTATCCTATTATATCAAATAACTTGGGTTGCCTCCCAAGAAGCATCTGATACATTGTCGCAGCACAACGTGGACTTTTTAATTACTCAGAATTCATTAACAACCCACACTTCCATCTTGAGCTCATCTGGCCTCTTCATCGTCTGACAGATATTGAAGACAACTTCTTTGTTGTTAAATCTGAACTTGAGTTGGCCAGACTCCATATCTACTAGGGCTCGCCCAGTGGCTAGGAATGACCTTCCCAAGATGATTGGGATGTCAAAGTCGACTTCGCAGTCCAGGATCACAAAGTATGCAGGGAATATGAACTTATTTACTTTAACAAGGACGTTATACAGTATTCCTACAGGCTTCATTATGATGCGGTCAGCCATCAACAGTCTCATGTTTATCAGGGTATATCAGGGTAGGAGTTGTAAGACCAAGTTTTTTGAAGATCACAAGGGGTCTCATATTTATGCTGGCACCAAAATCACACAGTGCCCTTGCGAACTCCACATCACCTATGGTGCAAGGAATGGTAAATGCGCTTGGGGCTTCATGTTTCTGCACCAAGGATCTAGTAGAAATCGCGTTGCAGTGTTGGAGATCTTGACTAACAGTGCACTTCTTAGTCACCAGATCCTTCATAAACTTTGCATAGCCAGACATCTTCTCTAACGCCTTAATCAACGGAATGTTGATGGAGAGTTGCTTCAACATGGAGAGAAAGTGTTTGAACTTACCTTTCTCTTCTTTGTTTTTAGTCTCTGAGGGAAGGGAGGAGGAGGTTGAGGAATGGGTTTCAACTATTTTGGCGCAACATTGCCTTCCTCATTCACCATATGATCATTTCCAATTTCATTCATCTTATTCACTATACTCACATCACGATAATCACCATCATCTACCAGTAGCGGAGGATCAATTATCTGCTTCCCACTGTGAGTTATGATAGTCATGCACTGCCCGTCATTCTGAGGATTCTGCACGGTATTAATGGGCAGCATATCTTTCTAGCATTGGTTCAACTGAGTTAATATTTGGACGAATTATTGTTCAGGATACTTGATGGCCATAGAATGAGACTCAATCTTCTAGTTTATACTAGAGATGTCAGACTTCATCCCCTTTAGTGTCTCATCCTATGCATTAGCCCTTTTCAATAATTGGTCGAACATTTTCTCAATGAGAGATGAGCCAACTCTAGCATCATGATTGTGCGGTGGAATGTATGGATCATTTCTGAAGCCTTCTCTACTGCCCCAATCAACATCTCTGTCTGGTCCTCTCGACCTGTCATAGTAGCCTCCTCTGTTGTTGTCATATCTGAAGGCGTCATCTCTTTCATAGTTCTGACCTAGGTTCCCCTGACCTTGACACCAATAGTCTTGATTGGACCCTTGGGTGTTGCGTTGGAAACCCGCCATCTGCTCTGCAACAAAGTACGTGTCCTCCTCATAGTATGGTTCCTCGTACATGGGTGGGTGAGGGGGATGATGAGCTATAACATTCACTCGCTCCATGTCCTGCTTCATTAATAACTCAACATTAGTATTAATCCACGTCAATTCTAGCATCACTTCCTCACTGGCTTGTGTTTGCATCGGACTAGTACTTATTGAGAATGAGCTCCTCGTAGTAGATTTCTCCCTCGTACCCCATGCACGGTTGGTTTTGACCACACGTTCCAATCTCTAAGAAACCTCCTGGAATGGACAATCAATGGAAGAGCCCTCCATAATTGTGCTAGCGACTGCTTGACCATTCTCATCAAGGATTTTATATAAGATATCCACTAGGGTCTCGTCAATAATCTTATGGTCAGGGACATATCTTAGACATTTTGTGAACCTCCCCCACGTAGCACCGGTCAAGTCACCAAGAATCTGCTTGAAGTTATTGATCTTAGACTTCAGCTTTAGCTTATTCGAGATAGGGAAAAACCTTTCCAAAAAAATTGTTTATAATTCTGCCCAACTAGTGATCAAACTCTATGGGAGCTTCGATAACCATAATGTTGCGTTTCCAAGAAGAGAAAATGGGAAGACATGGAGCCCAACGATATCTACGAAGAGATTTTGATTCCCCATCATACTCTTACAAATGAACACAATGTTGTGTAGATGGTTATGAGGATCCTCTGACGATAGGCCTGCAAACAACCCATGATTCTGCAGCATTTGGAGCAATCCACTCAAAACGATGAACTTTGTGTCATCCGGTAGTGGGGGTAATACAATAGCTCCTGTAACGTCCATCGCCACAAGGTCAAGCCCATATTGATTCCACTGATGTGCTGCGGCTTGTAGACCCTGTGGTTGTGGTGGATTGTTGTCTCCATTATTTTTGTTCAACGCTACATTTGTCGCATCATTCACGGCTTTGTTGGCGTTGTCTTGGACCATCCTTTGTAGTGTTCTCTAAATCTCGGGATTAAATGGAGCCAAGAGATTGCCTTGATTTCGAGTCTTGTGCATACACTACACCTACACATAAAGAAAAATAATAACAAATATAAAATTAGGGAAATAAGGATTAATCCCCCCAACATACTTGAATTAACCAAGTCTAACCGTATTCCCCAGCAACGACGCCAAAATACTTGATGGCGCTCAAGTCAAACCTCCTTTTTTAGGTAAACCAATCATCAAGTAAATAACCTAACCGAGCTTAGGATTGTTCCACGAGGAATATGATAGACTCTAAAATTAATTCAATGCAACATGAGAATGATTAACCGACTTATTTCCTGAGGAAATATGAGTTTGAAAACAAGAATTTAAATTAAACTAAATGAATGTAAGTAATGAACGATCAGTAGAGGAGTTAACTAGGGTGAAGTGCTCTCCATGAATCCCTAACTTGGTAATATCGGACACATGCAATTCTTTTCAGGTGTGTAGGTGTAGGATGGTAAGTTAGGTTTACCTAAGTCTTTGATCCAGCAAATAGGTAAATTTTACCCTAGAACTTGATACGTCTCCATGGTGTGACACTACTAACCCTTACTATTAGTCCCAGTACAACCTCCCTTTGATCTAGTTTGGTTGATTAGATGAGAAAAAATCTCTATCGAATCCTGTTAATTACCTTTTTCCTATTCATCACTTCCTTGATCCGACAAGTGATACTAGGCGAGTTCTAATGTTGGCCATCATTAAAAATCAATTAAAGTGAAGAGACTAACTAATACGCCCTAACACACCTTTAAAGAATTACACGTTAACCAATTTTACCTTTTTAGTTCATCATGGTTCCCACAACCCTAGTTATGGATTTAGCTATGCATTATCAGTGTAAGCGCAGAGATTATGATGTAGAAGAACATAATTAAGCACTTACACAAATGAAATTGAAACCACAAAAAATCTAACTCTTCAATTAGAATCATGAGTCTGAATCAAGAACACACAATGCATGATAAATCCTAAGTGTATTCACTAAAGAAAGGTTCAAACTTCGTCCTCTCTGCCAACTTAATGAAAAATAATCTAAAAATCTATTTATAATTACTAAAATACAAAACCAATACAAACTCAAAAAATTGTCAATGTCACGACCCGGATAGGGGCCTAGATATGACATGGCGAAGGAAAACCCAAAAGTCCTCGATCAAGTCATCATAGCATCATTACTCATGTCATCGGTTCGAAAGCGATGAAAGTAAACACATAACACATAATTCTAGGGGAAACGGGGATTTGGACTCAAGCTATGGGGATGTTGCCGGGAATGGGATAAGCATGAATCACATAGCACATAGCAAGTATTTCTAA
>JBCEWC010005187.1:0-25555 GCA_038996855.1 Solanum aculeatissimum | reverse complement strand
GGACAAAAGTATCATTGACAAGGGCATTTTTGGACCAAAGTATAAATCAAGGGCATTTTTTACCCTTTTCCATTAGTTTCAGGACATTTTAACCCATTTCTAATAGTACAAGGGCATAAATGATCCAAAGTATAAAATAAGAATATTTTTACTCCTTTTCTGATAGTACAAAAATATTTTTAATCCTTTTCCCTATTTAAAATAATTTCTTGTTGGATTTTGTAAAAAGTCAAATTCAATTGAGCAACCATATCACTTATAAATTGTTAAATCAAAAGTCTAATCCATTCAATAAAAATAAAAATAAAAGCCTCTACCGTTTAATTTAAAACGTGAATATACATGTCTAAAAAGAATAAAATAAATAAATCAAGTTAGAATACAATTACAATAAAAAAAAATTTAATTGCATGCTAGATCATTAAGTAATGAGACCATGCAAGCAAAGACAACGAGGAGTGCTAGTCGGAACATGTATTTCTGGGTCAATCTAACCCGAATGGAGGGAAGAGGGTCAGTCAAGTTGTGGTCCACTTTGTACATTTGTTGAGTAGATCACTCATACATTTTAGAAAAGGGAAAGAAATAGTGAAGCAAATGATCTAGCCAATCATTCTACTACTGATTATCCAAGTTCGGTATTTTGTAAGTTCCTAGGTCATATCGAAATGACTCCATTGAGAGTAAGATCTGTGCTTTGGTGGACACCGGACATCTAGTAAGAAGAAGTAGCTCTGCTAACAACGCACACAAGCTACTCAGGAAGAGCACAACTCTAACTAGCGAAGGGAGACCTGTTGAGGTCTATCCTGTAGAGGTACTCAAATTGGACCAGTAATCAATTTCTAGGTTTCGTCATAAACCAATTTTTTTATTTTAAATTACGTAAATGTTTGAGAGTTGTGTAATGGATGACTATTCATCATCGATTCGGAGAGTACTTTTAGTCTGCGCTAATGAATGGAAGCCCCCCTATCAAGCAAGATGAAAACGACTCTTTCCACGGTAGAGTCACCATTGACTCTATTTGCACCATGACCTCGTACTCCCTTAATAAAAATTCTTGAATTTATAGACTTTAGGCCTTGTCCAACGAATTCCACCCATTCTTTTTTGCTAATCCTATTTTTCTTGTTGAACAATGATAAAGATACATGTCCTTGTGATTTCTTTACATTGAAATTAACTTGGTAAAAAGTGCAATTGCATGACATTGACTTTTATATCCTTCTTTTTTTCTCTTTTTGCCTTTTTTGCTTTGTCTATTCATTGCTGATTAGACTTTTAAAAAAGGGGTTACTTTAATTTTATTGATGAATAGTAGCATTCAATAAATGGCAATAACTATTCAGCACAATAAAAAAAAATATTATGTGCTTTCATCATTTCAATTTATTTATTTTATTTTAATTTGATATAAATTTTGAAAAAGTTAAAAAAAAAACTTAAATTAGAGATATGTCATAAAAAAATAAAAAATAAATCTTTAATATTAAATTTAAAATATATCAAATATATTTAGTTTCGTAGTTTTAAATCCGTCACGTAGAAAATTTGAATTAAAAAATTATATTATTTTGAAATAAATTAACTAGAAAAGTTGAACAAATAAATTAAAATGGAAGAATACTTTGTATGCACAAAATTAGAGTATTTAAAATTTTGAGTATACAACTTTTTTTTTTCTTTTTAATGAGAGATCTTCTTTTTATTCTAATTTTAAATTTTATTTTTAAGGTCTCGAGTCTCAAATTTATTCAATCCGAATAACGAGTAATTGTTTATTTAATGTTAGGCATAACGTATAGTAAGGGATCACTTAGTTCAGAATAAATTATTTTTATGATAAGTTATTTCATATATATATAATAACTTATTCTATCATTAAAATAAAAATAGTAAAATAAATAATTCAATAACTACCTAATACTCCTAACCAAATTTAAAATAAAATAATTTCATATTTTATCCTGTGCGTAACTCGTCCTTTGAATTTTGCCATTCTAGTCAAAATGTAAAACATTGGTTCCTTTTTGTACTAATGCAATTCGTAGATTTCATTTTGCAGAGAGATTAGGAAAATATTATATTATTCTATAGAAAAATATCAAAATATCTTAATTTTCCTGACACATTTAGAAATTGCATTAGTATAAAGGAAGTATTTTTTTTAAAATATACAAATGACATCTGCAAAAGGAAAAAAAAATGGATATAACAATCGTCTCTTAGTAATATTTATTATTACTCCATACCAATTCTCTTTAAAATTATCTTTCTTATTATATTATATAGTATTTTCTGTGCCAATTTAGGTCAATAGAGACAGACTGTTATATTATACATCTTTTGTATTAAATGTTTTGCTACAATATTTCAACAAAAACCAACATTGTTACAGAGGAGTTAGAATCATAGATTTGTTGGATGAAAATAAAACATACGCTTCTACTTAATAGAATATTTAAGTTTTTTCCACGTGTGTTGCACGTGCATGACTATTTTTGAGAGTGGTCAAACGTCATTTTTAAAATTTGTTATTAATTCAACATTGCTTTGGTTATAATGGCAAAAACGGTCGATAATTGAAGTGTGGAGGCTTTGTAATCGATATAGTCTACTTTGAAAGTGCCGCTTCACTCAACATGTTGAATTGTTGTTGCTTCTTAAATTTATAGAGGAAAAGTGATTAAAAATACGCTCCTACTTACTAGAGTATTTAAGTTTTTCTTATTATATTATATAATATTCTCTCCGTGTCAATTTAATTAGGTAAATTGAGACAAACTATTATATTATACGTTTTCTGTATTAATTATTTTACTATAATATTAATTATTAATTGAGACACAACGCTCCTACTTACTAGAGTAATAAAACATACGTTCCTACTTACTAGAGTATTAAAGTTTTTCTTGTTATATTATATATTATTGTCTTCGTATCAATTTAGGTAAATTGAGATAAATTATTATATTATATTATATATTTTGCTATAATATTTCAAACAAAACAAAATAATAATATTTTTATGGAGGAGTTTGAATAATAGGTTTGTTAGATGAAAATAAAACAAAATACTCCACTTTACTAGAGTATTTAAAGTTTTTCTTTTTCCTGTTAAAAATGAAGCCAAAAGAATAAGTCAAAAACTCCGTGTTTCCATGTCTGGTATGATGGCAGCTTCGTAGAGGCAGCCACAGTTGGATACTGCTCACGTAGTGACCAATATATACTATGTGTGACTCCCCATTAAACTATTTTTCTTAGTGCTAATAAAGTATATGCACACCATCTTTTTTATATTTTGTTTTCCCCTTTTCTTCTCTCTCTCTGGTTTGTTGAACTACATTTAATGTTGGGGTTGAGTCCGGATGAGAAAGATAGAGACTTTTAGTAAATATAGATGATGATTTTTCAAAAGAAAAATGTTTCTTGGCTCTGACCCACGTTTCCTTTCTTGATCTACTGATCTTCTCTCTGAAATTCTTGGTTTCTTGCTGATTCTTCTTTTGAGGTACAGATCTCTGATCTCTGATCTATGTTTGTTCATCTTCAGATCTTATGTTGTTTGGTGTCGGTAGATTTGTTTCTTGATTTTCTTTCCTTATTAAATCATATCATACTATGTATTTTTACTGTTCTGAAAATGTGGAGATATTCTTGGGTTATCTTGTTTTTGGCTGTTCATTTTTTTCCTTTTCGTAAAAATCTTATCTTTTATTCTTGTCATCTTCATTGAAGTTCTTTTACCTACCTTGTTTTCTTTTTTTGTTGGGTGGAGAGGGGTGGTTTGTTCTTTGATTTTATTGATCTAAGTGATATAAAGATTGTCTTTTGGGAATTTGTAGCGTCAGTTTTTGTTTTGCTGAGAAATTTATCTTCTTGTCTTGCTTTTTCAGGATTCTAAAAGAAGTTATCGAACTTTGATTATCCTAGAGCACTTATCAGGTTTGTTATCATCTGGACTCTTCAGACATACCTCAACCTGTATATATTGTTTAAGTTGTAGGTTTTCATGTGAATGAAGCATCTGTGTTTTGTAATTAGAAAGAAAACTTTTCTTTTTGATCTATAAGTAGATAAAGGGTAGGCCGGTGCTTTAAAGCTCCCGTAAGAATGAATTGGTACTTGAAAGGCTATGCTCATACTTGATAGAATCTGGTTGTTTTCAAAGCTGCTTATGGAATTTGCATGATATGTTTAGTATAAAGCTTGAGATAGAATATTGGATTCTATTAGAATCGAATTTGTAACTTCCTGACATGAATCTAGGCATTGGGTGGTAAACCAACAAAGAGTTGAATCTTCCTTCCTTGAACTGGAATCTGGTTTTGAACTGCTTGGTATCCATGTTGGTGCCAGTTTTGCAGTGTCAACATTAGTGAGTTTACATCTTTTATTTGAGTAGCTTATTTCACTATTAATGGTGGATTTGCTGAAAGATTGATGACATTTGAACTCAATTATATAATTTATACTCATTTTCTTGCAACTAAGCTAGGGCAACTGGCACGAGGCATCACCTTAAGAATCTAAAGAAGTTGCATCTGATAAAAGTCATGTGATTTACTTTGCTTAGGTGCCCATGTGAAGATGTCTCTTTATACTTTTTTCTTTTCTCTTTAATTGCCTTTCTTGCTTTTTCCTCTTCATTTTTCTTCAGAAATCTATTCTTGTTACTGAAACGCGACTTGTTTTCTCGTTCTTTTGCAGCTGTAACTATCTTTCAAGGTTTCCTTAGGTTAGTGGAAGCTTACCTTATGTGAAAGAGTAAAAAGGCCAGTAACATTTATTTGTGGTGTTTGGCCTTCGACCTATCAGTTTCAAGTTCAGATGTCGTTCCGCAGTATAGTTCGTGATGTAAGAGATAGTTTTGGTAGCTTATCAAGGCGAAGCTTCGATTTAAGGCTGTCTGGTCATCACAGAGACAAATCACATGGTTCATTTTATGACTTAAGTGACCACCCTCCTGTTATCCAAGACAGTTGTTGGGCCAATCTTCCTCCAGAGTTACTTTTTGATGTAGTTAGAAGGTTAGAGGAGAGCGAGAGCACATGGCCCGGTCGTAAGCATGTCGTAGCATGTGCAGCAGTCTGTAGGTCCTGGAGGAGTATGTGCAAGGATATTGTTAGAAATCCGGAATTTTGTGGAAAGCTAACTTTTCCTGTTTCTCTAAAGCAGGTACTACTTTAACTTGAAGGAATATTTCTTCTGCTAGCTAACTTATATTTTAAAGTGCAGAAATATGTGGTTGCTATGTGGTCTGTGTGATCAACCCAAGTGGCAGTTCTGTTTAGAGTTGGATAGTTGTAGTGGAAGTTACATGCTAGAGAAGTGTATTGACTAATCTTTTACTTTCTCATTTCAGCCTGGGCCTCGTGATGGAACTATTCAGTGCTTCATCAAGCGGGATAAATCTAATTTGACTTACCATCTTTTCTTGTGTCTTAGTCCTGGTAAGCATTACATTGTAGGCTGATATTGGCTTGATGCTTAAATAACTTACATACATTTTACTCATCGGTTCCTTGAGAAAATTCATTGATGGTATCCTTGCACCTGAGGCATATAGAAGGTTCTTGCAATTCAGGAGGCGAACCCACCCCACCCCCCTCTTCTTCCCACTCAAACCAAAGGTGAAAAGTATAAATTAATCATCATATTTTTGAAGTCTTCTCTAGAATGCAAATTGAGTTAACAATATCATTAGCTACTTATATTTTCAGTTGTAATTTATGTGTAGAGATGTTTGGTTGAGATGCGTTACTCTTGCTTCTTTGCCTACATAATTTCTATGTGAGTGGCAGTTGTTCAGAGGTTAATCAGTATTTCGACTTTCTTTGTAGCATTGTTGGTTGAAAACGGAAAGTTCCTTCTCTCTGCAAAAAGAACCAGACGTACTACTTGCACAGAGTATGTGATCTCAATGGATGCAGAAAACATCTCTAGATCAAGCAATACCTATATTGGAAAATTAAGGTAAATGTGCAAGCTATTCATTTTGTCGTCCAATATCTTTCTTGTCTTTACCTGGTATTACTGAGATGTTTCAGGAAATCTGAATTTTATGAAAAAATAGAAGCATGCATTTTATATATTTGTTTTCTCCTCTCAGCCAAAATGGCTTCTCCATTGTTAGCTAATATCAATACTAAGGCATGAGCAACTGTGGAGACCTGAGATTAGTCAGTAATTAACAATGGTTTTCAATGAAAATTAAGTAGAATATAGTCCATTATGCATGAATAGATTCATCAGGAAAATAGAAGCTCTACACAACAATAGTTGTCATAGATGGGAGCTGAACTAAAGTTCCATGTGGCATCATCCTATTATATGGTCTAGGCTATCAAAATCCCTCTTCCATTCTGTTGTGGAGGAGTGTATCTTAAATCATACTGGTACATATATACTTGAGGAAGCGTTCTTATTGATTCTCATTATGGGATCATAAAATCCCACTATCTATTGCAGATCAAATTTTCTAGGTACAAAATTCATTATATATGACACACAGCCTCCTCACACCGGTGCATATGTCCCTCCTCCGGGGCGCACAAGCCGTAGATTCAATTCCAAGAAAGTCTCTCCTAAAGTCCCAACTGGAAACTATATCATATCCCAGATCACATATGAGCTGAATGTGCTTGGAACACGGGGTCCACGGAGAATGCACTGTGTCATGCACTCAATTCCTGCCTCAGCACTTGATGCCGGTGGCTCTGTGCCTGGCCAACCAGAGCTTCTCTCAAGGCCCCTTGAGGATTCATTCCGCAGCATCTCCTTCTCAAAGTCACTTGATCATTCTACGGAGTTCAGTAGTGCGCGATTTTCTGATATTGCTGGAGGATCAACTAATGAGGAAGATGATGGCAAGGGGAAACCACTGGTCCTAAAGAACAAGGCGCCACGATGGCATGAACAACTGCAGTGCTGGTGCCTGAATTTCCGAGGCCGTGTGACAGTTGCATCTGTCAAGAACTTTCAGTTGATCGTTGCCACTCAACAACCTGATGCTGGACCTACAACCTCTCAGCCAACAAGCCAATCAGATCACGACAAAATCATCTTGCAATTCGGGAAAGTAGGCAAAGATATGTTTACCATGGACTACCGGTATCCCCTATCTGCATTTCAAGCTTTTGCCATCTGCTTGAGCAGCTTTGACACAAAATTGGCTTGTGAATAGAGCTAAACACTCTTACATTTAGGGTGCTAAAATTATTAACTGTAATGCTTCTATGCTGGATTTATTGTACTACTTTTCACCATTGGATATTGTTCCTAATATTACGCCTTGTCGTAAAAACCTGGTTCCTGTGAAAAGTTGTAGAAGGAATTTATTTCTGATCAATGTGCAAGCACTGACTGGATCATTGCCATTTACAAGAATTTCCACTAGAAAATGAAATTGCACAACACAAGTGTAATAAGAGCATTCGTCGCAGAGACACGACTGCACATAGCTTGTCTATATTATTGTTAAATAGTTTGTCAAGGTTATCAAACAAATTGAGATACTTTTCAAAGTGGTCAAATATTCATGATATCTTTTTCAAATTATGAAAGATACTTTTATATAATACGAAAGAACCATTACACGTTATGAGTGGGTTATTACAAAAATTATAAGTTGAGTTAGAAGCTACAGATGCCAAAGGCCTAAAACTACTAACAGGAGCTAACATTATATTATTGCTATCAGCATTAGCAACTTAAGGCTTTTTTGACGCATAATCAAAACACACAATACATATATAAAGGAGATGAATGTAGTTATGATTGAGATTTGGAAGAACCATAAAATAAAGTGTATGAAAGTATAAATACGTACTTTAGCACCATAAGGAAAAGGGAAACGAAGAGAAAACAACAAACAGAAAAGTTTCAGGGGGAGAAATAGAATAAGAGCAAACTACAAAGACCATAATGTAAAAAACTGAAAAACATTCTCGTTCGTAAATCAAGAAATGGTGCTTTACCTCTAAAAAAAATTCTCTTGTTAGTTTACCATATTCTTTTTTTGATTTGCTTCTTAAATACGTCTCGATTTGCAACCCAATATTTTGTGTCACCAGCAAAGGCAGGGGGCCTCCATGTCCTCCTCTAGGGTTCATTATATGTTCCCTACTTTCTCCCTCAACATCTCCAACTAGCTCTTCTCAGGTATTTTCTTCTTTTTCTTTCTTGTTTTATCTAAGTTTTTTTGCTTAAAGTTACAATCTTTTTATTTGTTTCCTAAGGATCTGATTCTTGGAAATTGAATTTTCATTTTGGGTTTTGTTTTCTGAGTTTGAAATTCAATGTTTTGAGGTTTCTGTTGATTTGCCTGTATGAATTTGAAGTGGGGTTTTGGTTTTGGTTTGGAATTGTAACCGTTCAAACCCTTTAAAGGGTCCCTTTTAATTTAAGCTTTGCTGAATTGTGGTGTATAGTCTTGTTTCTGTTTGTGTTTCCTTTTGGAAATTTGTAGGATTCTATGTTGGGATCTAAAAATGATGTTTTTCTCCCTGTGTGAACTGATTTTACTTTTTTTTCTTGTTTGGTGTTTATGTCAATTGCAGTGGTTGAAGGTATTTTATGCCTGGGTCCTACGAAATTTCTGAATTGAGTTGCTTTCAAGATTCTGAGGAGGTTTTATTTATCGGGTTAAAATGCCTTCTTCAGATAGTCGCGGTTCTTCGATGCCATTTGCCTCATTCCGTCGTTCAATTCTGAGTATTAGAAGTGAACAGGTTCATTCCCTGGAATTGAGCCATGATTCTAATGTTCAGGAGATTAAGCAGGAAGTATTTCAGAAACTAGTGTCCACTCGGTTTCAGGAACTGTTAGCTGCTTCTGCTGATGAATGCCTTTCCATTGCATGGATTCAGAAGTTACTAGATGTGTTTACTAGTTGTCAGGAAGAGTTCAGAATCGTATTGAGCAACAATAAGGAACTCCTCTTGAAATCACCTCAAGATAAGCTTTTGTCTGACTACTTTGATAGAACTATCAAAGCACTTGATATTTGCAATGCTGCCCGTGATGGAATTGGGAAGATTCGACTCTGGCAGAAGCATTTGGAAATTGTGGCTTCCGTATTGGACTCTCGACAAAATATAATTGGTGAAGGTCAGCTCCGTCGGACTAGAAAGAGTCTGATGGATTTGGCTCTTGTGATGCTAGAAGAGAAAGAGACTGGATCTGTTCTCTCACAGAGGAACCGTTCTTTTGGACGCCATAATAAGACCAAGGATCACCAGCGTCGTCCTTCTGGGCACTCAAGGTCTCTATCTTGGAGCGTGTCTCAATCTTGGTCAGCATCTAAACAGCTCCAATCAATTGCAAGCCACTTGGTTGCTCCCCGTGGACATGAAATAGCTGCAACAAATGGGATAGCAAATCTTGTCTTTACAATGAACTTTGTTCTCCTGTTTGTACTTTGGGTTCTTGTTGCTGCAGTCCCTTGTCAAGATCGAAGCCTCCAAATTCATTTTGCTATCCCAAAGCAGTTCTCATGGAGCAATGCCCTTTGTTTGCTTCATGGTAGGATAATGGAAGAAGCTAAGAAGCCAGAGCGGCGCAATTCAAATGGACTGTTGAAGGAAATATATATGCTAGAAAAATGTGTTCATCACTTGACTGACTTGATAGACTCTGCTCAATTACCATTGACCGAGGATCTGATGGAAGATATAAAAATGGGTGGAGAAGATTTGTCAGCAGTCTGTGAAGTTCTTAAGACTGGCCTTAATCCACTAGAACGCCATTTAAAGGAAGTATTCAGGAAAATTATGAGTTGCCGGGCAGATGGTCTTGAACTCCTGGGAAGTGCAAATCAGCCTTAAAATATATGTCGTTTTAAAGTTCTAACAAAATGAAATTTCATATACGTCCCTACTATGCTTTTGCTGGTGTTAAAGAAGTAAAAAAGGAAACAAATCTAGCAACTATGGTTTAGCAGGTAACTGTTTGTATGTACTACTATACCTTATGTAAAACCAGTTTCCATTTTCATTTACTGGATTGTGATGGTTTCTGATTTTTTTCATTTTTTTCCTTTTCCTGGGTAGGGGTTGGGGGTAAGATGGTGTTTTTCATGATTATACTTTTACTTGCATGCAGCTATTGATTTGTTGCATCCCCTTGGCGTCATGCATATTAACTGATGAATACACAACACTTGTATTGTCAATGATGTTGAAATTTGAGGAGCTTGTGATAAGAGTTAGCAGTTTTAAGTTCATAATGCTTTGTCAATTTTCCCTTTTCTCTTTCTGTGATGTTTATCTTTAAAACAAATAGTTTGGTATTTACCTTATGTAGAGCTCATCTAACAGTAATGTTGGCCTTGCAGAGATTTCTCTCTAGCATAAGTTATTAGCTCGTTTACAGGTGAAATATCAACTATAATCCCAAAATGAATAGACTGCGAGTGATGTTTGCACTGAAGCATAAATTAAGTATGCATCATTCAGTGTGATATTGGTTGATTTCCTTTATCTGTCTGATTATAATCGATCTGCAGTTGCTCCCGTACCTTTGCAGCATTCACTCATATTCATATGTGCTTTTGGCCTCCAGGGTTCTTGATATAGTTGCAATTGGTTTACTGCATTTCTGCAATTCCCATTCTATATCTTGGGTAGAATAAATTAAGCAACTGTCTCTGCAACTTGGAATTCTTGTAATGTCACATTATCTGCAGGTTTAGTTATCTCTTATCTGGGACATTTAAGACAGCAACTCCTGAGTATTTCATGTTACTTTAATAATGAAATATACCTTATCTCAATTTAATGTTGAATTTGATACCTTTGTTTTATTCTCCTCCATCTTTTTTGGTTCAAAATTTCTTATGTTTATTGGATATAAATAATTATTTTCTGTCAGCCTCACATGTCTGCAGCATGCAGTCATCCCATTTGTCAATAAGATGGGTTGCACATTAAATTTGAGCAGTTATTGTTGGTCCCTCCTTACCTTACTATCTAAAGGTGGGGGTTAGAATTCCATGTGAGAACAGCCTGTAGCAAGGCACATGACAATTGGAGTATGAGTTTTAGTTTAGGTTTATAGAACTAACTTCCCCTATTTCAATTTATGCATCTTACTTTTCTTTAAAAAAGAACGTCGCTTTGTAGTAATTCTCTGTCTATCTCATGTATATTGTTGTATGTTGTTTAAGTAATCATATTTTCTTGCAATTTTGCTTTCAGAGGGTCTATTGAAAATCGTTTTTCTTTCCCATAAAGATGATAAGATTTGTACATATCGTACCCTTACAACACCGTTTGTAAGTTGTGGAATTAGAGAGAGTATGTTACAGTGAAACCAAAACAAGAAACGAATTTGGGCCTTGCGTGTTTGTTCTACCTTCAAAATTAGTGATGGATATTTAACAGCATAAGATAATTGAAATTAAATTATTGTTATGTTAACAGTCAATTCGTTCGGTTTTAATTCTTATGGTTGGAATTTTCCCAAATTTTGATGTGGCATTTGTCAGACATGATGCAATTTGTTTCCTCTTGCATCTGTTTTGGAGCTTGGTGATTATGGTGCCCACCATACCTTTTGGTGGCCAGGATGTTAATTTATGTGTGACTTTGACAATATTGCACTTAAAATAAATAGAATTCCCCCCTGTTTACAAAATATGGTTTTTTTTTTCTAGAAGAGGAAACAAGTTAACATGGTATTAGAATAAATCTTATCTTTGAAATATTGTCTAAATTCTGTCACCATCAAAATTATTGAGAATAACTTACTACCAAATGTCATGGCCCATGAGGGGTTATTTCCATACCTTTGAATCGACTGAATCACTCTCTTAGAGAAATAATGCATTACTTTGATTACATACCAATTTCCCTGTGGCTAATCCAGACAGAAACTCAAGACTTGGCACATAAACACTTGTATAAATAAGAGCAATTTTTATTGTAAAAACAGACATAACTGTTACATTAATTAGTAGTATAAATAGAGAACCAAGTTTGTTCCATCACTCTTCCCTGCAACCAGCATGATATGCCTGCGGAAGCTAAAACTACAGTATATACTCTCTTGAACTACAGAAAGCTTACAAGCCTCTAGTACTACATACCCCAGTCATGCATAATTCATAATAGAACTTGGAAGTTTTTGTCAGCTTCAGTTTGGAAATGCTCTCTTGACGGTTCCATTATCTAACAAGTTAACCTACAGACTATGTACGGTCAACAACCTCTTCCTCCTCTTAACTCCCAGCGACAGAAGCACCACCATACTGATTCTTACTTCATATGGTTTAGGAGAATTTGAAGACAACCTACCAGCTCATAGATTGAACTCTTCGCAGGACTCTTGGTGGTCTTCGCTTCTCTACGACTGGTATCAGGTTCTCCATAATCTGCATGAAAATAATAAGAAAAGTGAGTATTGAATGGTCAACAGATACATTTCAACAACTGAAAGCAACCTTCCAACAAATCTTATTCAGACTGCAAACATAAAGTTCGCGCACATCTTGTTTGTAGACTGGGCCTAAAAAAGGTAATACCGGTCTTCAGAATTTGATATGTATGACCACACAAAATATGGACCATAGGGGCCAATTTGTATCTTTGGAAACCCTGCTACTTGGTTTTCCCCATAACACCCCGGTAACTACTACACAAAAGTAAAATAAACGGTCATATTTTTGTTTCTTCTCATTCTTTCCCTTTCCTCACGTTAGGATATGTAATTGGATAAAAAGGATAACTACTTCAAAGTTTTCTATGAAGGGGAAAAAGAACAAGCTTAAGATGTCTCCAGCAACAGGTTTTATTGAAATAACAAAAGCAGAACAATGCACAGCCAATGATCAAAACTAGGACTATCTGAATCAGATTATATTCAGGTTCATGCAGAAAGAATTATGTCAAAAAACAGATTCAGGTTGCATGTATTATCACTCAAGCACACGATAGATTGAAAATGTAGAACAGCTTCTCTTTTATGGGTCCAACATACCATATCGCATCTCTCCATTCAAAACTACAGTTTCAAAAGAGGACGGTGAGAAAAAAAAAAGAACCTTGATCTTAGTTTAAAAACTAAAAGGACAGCTTTAGAAAAGAGAAGATTCAAAGCTTGCTTTAGAAAAGAGAAGTAAACAGAAAAGAGGAGCCTTGGACCTGAAGAAAATAACCTATTGATTGTAGAATTACTAACACTGAGTTTGATATCTTTCATCTCATGGGCAACTAACTATAGCACATTAACTATCAAAATGCAGAATTGTAAAAATAATTCAACCGCCCTAACCCTTATACTGAAATTAACATAGCATAAGATCGATGTTTTAAAGAGGAAGAACTGATCTCTATACAAGCAAATGCTTGTATCAAGAATGGATCATTTACATATTTAGGTCCAGCTGCACAAAAATATTCTCTGGTTGAAAAAGAAAAGAAAGATCAAGAATTGAAGGATAAAAAAATTTAACGGAGTTCCAATGTTGTTTTGGAGGAAAAAAAAGAAGATAGGAGTTCCAAAGACTGTTATAACAGGAGTTGAAGCACATATATTTGGCCGCCAATTCAAGTACTCTTGGAGTTGTCCATCAAGATACAGATTTATGAAGCAGAAAATCAAACACTTGTTGATTGGACTCATGTTGGTATATATTTCCACAGTGATCCGTCTTTTAGTCATGATCAACTTAACTGTAAGGTCCTGATTCTTTGTTTTGCTGTGTTATCAATTTCATAACCTTCCAGAATATGTTAGTTGTAGGAACCTTTTGAATTTTGGGTTGCTTTTTTGGAGCCAAATGCAACAATAGCAGCAATTTAAAGAAGTGCTTTTATAATGATTGCCCAAGAGTCGGAGAATTGCAGCTCTACAAGTAAATAGGTGAATCATATGGCAATGTTGCATAAAGGACTACCACACGAAGAACTAGTTGTTTATGAACTGCCTGACATATATCTGAATCCTCACACAAAAAATAGTGAGGTTGGAGTTCAATTTGCTCAGTTAATCGGTCAAACTCCTCTCTGCGTGCACAAGAGAATGACTAGCAACAAGCAATAATGCCACAAGAAATGATCAAGTTCAGTTTTATATAAGAGGTGAAAAATAATGGAGCTCAGCTCATCCAAAGAAACAGAAAATAGTATCAAGGTTACTGCAAGCAATACGAAACAGTAAGAGTAGAAGTATGTCTGCATTTATTAGATAATAAACAAGCAAAAGAATTCAGAGGTTACCGAGCTATACATAAGAATATATACACCAAGAATTTCATTTCTAATGCATAGTAATTTTTGCTACCGAAGTGGCATATTATAGAGCAAAGGAGCAAAACTCATACCTGCTTAAGTCTCTCCTTATTCTTCTCCTCCTGCATTAAGCAAAAAAAATAAAATGGGTTCTTTTAGAAATTTCTTGGAACAAACTATCTATCCCTACATGAAACTTGATTCTACACAATCCAAGTACAAGAAATCAGAACTACTGATAACCCACATTACAGTACTTAGAAATACAATGAACAGAAAGAAACATGCTATTATTACCAAGAAAATGGAAATTTCACAAGAACGAATTCAACCAAAGCCAGAAGCCAAAATTAAGATATTGGGAATGCTGAGATGAGTGAGGCCACAGAACAGTGAAACTGAAATTCATAAAGCTAAAAACTTTTCTGTAAAAGACTGATTCAATTTTTGGAAATTAAAATTATAATCACCAGCAAACTTCACTTCGAAAAAAAAAAAAAAGAATTAAACTTTCCGTCAAGCTTGAATGTTTAAACAAGATAAGTCAGACTTTGGAAGAGAACATAAAACTAACCTCTTCTCTCAACAGCCTTGCATTTTCCTCCTCTAATTGTGTAACCAAAGACTCCAATTCCACAGTATAAGCCTGAAATTTCAGTAAACACATACATGCATAACTCAATTTTGACCCCAAAAACAAACAATAGCTATGATCATCCATATGATTAGAAATTTAATACTAAAATGAAGGCGCAAAAAGACACCTGTTTTCGCTCCCTAGACCTGGCAGCAGACTCCCTGTTCTTGATCATTCGTCGCTGTTTCTGCTGTGTAGCCCTGTCAGCCGGCAACTCCTCCACAGTTGACCTTCTCTTCCCTCTTCCACTCCCACTTCCACTCCCTGTAATAGCCAGAGCCCCATTTCCAAATCCCATGTGGGATTGGGTTTCCATACCATACCCCCCTGGTCCATTCTGCATGGCCACCGGAAACTGAGTACCCATCATGTTATCCACCACAAACCCTCCGGCAGACGGAGCCGCCGTGGCTGGAGGCGGCGGTGGGGGAAGGGGAGGAGCGATCACCGGGACTCTAACATCCTCCTCTGTAACCGCTCCAGCTTTGGTCAAGAAATCCTCCAGAGTCATCTCCTCCGGCTCCCTACTCCCTCCCCCTCCCCGTGCTACCATTTCCCCCCAGACGTCATCATCAATCTTAGTGGACCCCACATCACCACCACCGGCAGTGACCGGCGGGGTTGGAGCGGCGTCAGAGACGGAGCAAGCAAATGGGTCGGAATCAGAGTAAATGTTCTTGAGAATTTCATCCATGTTCATAGAATCGAAGTCTCTAGAAGGATGAGAGTGGTGTAAAGAAGAAGAAGTTGGGTTTTGGGTATGTAGAGAACGATCCGAATTGGTCGTTCTTGATGCTGACGGCATCACCTTTGACGCCATACCTGCCGACTTCCTAGGGATCTCGTTTCTCCCTTTCCTTTTTCTTCCTCACAAACTAATTCTTGGTGTTCTTATAGTTTCACAAAGTTTGGATCTTTATTATTGTCTCAGCTTTTCTTCTTCTTTCTCTAGAGGCGTGTAGAGTCGAGAGACTGCTAATTTTCAATGTCTTACAAAAACTCCAAAGTTGTTTGTGAACTTGGAGTTATTATGACTTCTTTTTATCTACTCCACTTTTCCTTCATTTATCTATAAAATAAAATAAAAATTATGGTTTTTTTATATAAAATCATTTTTGACAATATAGAATTTTACAATGGGAGTTATTTTTATTAAATAATACTTACTTTAAAATTTTAATGTAAGTATTATACATCGAGTTAAAAAAACTTCATTCAATAGGTAGTTCCTCATTTTAACAAGAAGTAAAAAATCATTTTCCCCTCTGACAAATTTTTTCTTTACCTTTTAACCTCCCTACAAAACAATTTACACGCTTTAAATATTATTATAATAATTTATTGTTAAGCATTCTAGATTACTTGAGAGAATAAATGATTGTATTATTTAGATTATAATAATAATATTCAGCGTATTAATTATTACATAATTTTTTAAGTTAGAAGTCTCATTTCAACCGTGGTTGAGTGACCAATAAAAATTGTAATGAAGTGATAAGTATTTTTTCATTCTTAACTAGAGATCTCGGGTTCGAATTCTCTTAAATACGAAGTCATCTTTGTTAGAGAGCGTTTTACGCTCAATATAAAAAAATTTGGACTTCAATATGAATATCGAATAAAAAATTATGACTGAATGAATTAAAAAGTTGTAAAATAGAAAAGAAAGTACAAACGGCATAGGATAGTCATGTCATTTTCTTTTTATTTACAGGGCATAATTGTCATTTAAGTTTAGATGCAATTTTCTTCTCCTTTATTATTTGCATAATAATACAGTTTTTGCTTTCCTACTACTAGTAATAAATCAGGAAAAAGATAAAAGGCAAAAATTATACAACAACATCAATATAATCATATAAGTAAAATTTAACAACTATAGAATAGGAGTTACTATATGGGAAAGTGTTAGAAATTTTCACTTATGGTTTTTGGTTCGGAATAAGTCAAAAGATAATTCAAATGAGCTCTTAAATTTTTTCTCATAATTAAGTCATATAAAAAAGCATAATATATTAATATGCTATTTTATTCAGATTCAACTTATATTTATATTTTATAATGTTAGGCGTGCATAAGTTATAAGTAGATATTTAAACTTATAGAAAATTGAACAAATAGATACATATTTTCTATATGACATAATACACATAGAATATCATGTAAGATAAAAAATTATCATATCGGATGAACATGTTTAATTATTTATGTTTTGAATAATTAAAATACCTATTTATATATTAGTAAAATTGAAAATTATAATTACCGATCAAAATTAAGAATTATATTTATGTAATGCCTAAAAAAAATCATATCAGATTAACGTTTTTAATAAATAAATGAAGAAATTTGCAGCCGGCGGAATCGTTATAAAATGGAGACATCTATAAATTTACATTCAGAATAAATTTAAATAATTTTTTTAATAATAATTAATTATTAATATTGTGATTAGTAACAAAAAGACAAATATAGAGATCAAGTATAATCTATGTGCTAATAGTAAATGCTAAATTATAATAATTGAAGGAAATAACTTAGTGGTTAAGATTGTGCACAATGTATAAATGGCTGTAAGTTTGGATTTTGGATTCCCTCATTTAAGCTAAACAATTCTTGCTTTTGTGCGTGATCAAAATATATATATTATCTGATAATAAATATTATAAAAAAATTAAATTAAATTATAAATTTATAAAAAGTAAATAATTCATTAATTTTAATAAATTATTTTTTATAGAGAGATTCTATCACTAATTATAACTCATGGTAAATTAAAATTTTTTTTAGTGGATGTAGAAGTTGAAGTCTATCAAATAAAAAAGATTTAGGAATCTTTCTTAGAAATCCTTATTAATTTTATAACTTCTCGCAATATATTTTAAAAGTTAATATTATAATTTATTTATTTTTTACAAATAATTAAAAAAAATTATCTAAAAAAAAAATTTAAACAATATTTTTAAGAAGCTTCACATTTTTAATATAATATAGATAGAGAAATATAATAAATAAATATTAAAAAGGTGACATTTGGATTAGATTCTGAGTCTCAAGCAAGGGAAGCAAACAACACGCCTCCAATTCACTTTCATTTATTAAAATGCACTTTTAAAAATATATATTAATTTCTCAAAATAAATATATAATTTTTTGACTTAGCAGAACACTTGATTCAACTCTTTTGATTATATTTTTTTAGTTGCTTCAATTATTATTTTATAATATTATTCCTAACAAATAATTGTTTTTCGTTATTTCAACTATGATTTTACTATATCACCACAATCAGTTATATTAAGTTATTTAAATACTGAAATTGAGATAAAATAATTTTTTCTTTAAATTAAACAAATAAAATTAAATAACTATTTTAATATCTTTGTGTGATTATATTTGTGTCAAAAAAAAATTACTTCTAAAAAATATAATACAAATGAATCAAAAAGTGTATATATATTATTTGAAATGATATAAAAAATATTACTACCTTCATCCCATATTATATGGGCATCTTTCTATAAATATTTGTTTCATATTATATGGACACTTACTAAATTAGGATAATTAATAAAAAAAAATTGCTTTTACCCCACCATTAATTAGTGTATTAATTATTTTTTCTAATTTAATTTAACGTACATTGATATAAATAAAGGGTAAAATGATAAAGTTCACTAGTGCATTATTAATTTCTTAATAATCATGTAAAATGGAAACTACCCTTATAATATGGGACAAAGGGAGTATAGGTCACAATAGTTGTCAATTTGTGCTACATAAATTAGGACAACGAAAGTAAAATACATAGTTGTCAATTTGTGCTACATAAATTAGGACAACGAAAGTAAAATACATGATTTAAAACTTATGTACTTCCTCTGTCCCATTTTATGTGACACCCTTTCCTTTTTAGTCTGTCCCAAAAAGAATGTGACCTTACTCTAATTGGAAACAATTTAACCTTAAAAATTCTCTTTTATCTTTAATGAAACTATTCTCAACCACACAAATATCTCAAAATAATTTTAGACCACAAATTTCAAAAAAAAAATTTCCTTAAACATCATGTCAAATCAAAGAGTGTCACATAAAATGGGACGGAGGAAGTAAGATATACTATAAATTACAATAACTAATAATTTAAAATATTTTTAAAAAATAGAGAAATTTTTTATTGACTCTCAAAATTTTATATGTGCAGCATAAATTAAACCAATACAAGTAATATAAAATATACTATAAATTACAATAATTAATAGTTTAAACCAATATACATATATATAATCTATCAATGTCACATAAATCAAGATAAAAAATAAGATATGTTGGGCCTATGCCTGATTAATTTTTTAACCAAACTAAATATTATCTCAATTTTAATTAATTACTCCTATTTAATTCGGCAAATAAATTATGAAAATTTATAAATTTTGTGATATTATATCATGCAAAGAATTAAATATTTAAAAATTATTTTAAAAAAATTAAAAATTTAAATTTAATTGTACGGTAAAATGAATGAATCCTATTTAGTTTTACTAGTTTACCCAATACAGAGGGACTGCAATTTTGTTGTCTTTGGCGAAAGCAATATTCCTTGCGCTACCCGACAAGTAAAATATCCCAACTCTATTTTTTTATTTCATTTCTAGCTCAATATTATCCCAACTCTATTTTTTTTTATTTTTTTTCATATTCATTAATTTAAAATATCAAATTAATACAATTTAATTTAATTTAAAAAATAAATCAAATTTATCCTAAAAAATATAACATGATAATTAAAAAGAAAAAGAAAGAATAGTATTTAATTTTTTTAAAAGTCAAACATTAATGTAAAAGAAAATATAATTTATAGATACTTTTTATATAACTTTTTTAATATTAAATTAATTAATTTTTTAAAAATATAATATGAAAACTAACCAATATTATTTGATTCTTTGGTATTGGAACATCAAACTTTCAACTAATTGCTACATAAAACTATTTTGGGTATAAGTAAAATCAAATTACACAAAATTGTGATTGTTTAATTCGTCAGACTTTTCGTGTCAGATTTGATTTCCTTCTTATTTTGTCCTTTACAACTTATTTCCATTTTTGGGTAAAACTTAAAATTGCATTTTGCACCCTCTATTTCAAAATCAACAAAAAATTTTATATCTAAAAACTTGATATTTTTGAGATAAAGAGTCTTCCAAAAATAGGGTATGTTTTGTTGTTTGCTGTTTAATTTCAACAGATTCTATCTTGGAAAATTTACCTGACAAAAGAATATAATAATATAAAATTACAAGGTGCATGCACGAAGCCACCAAGTGTCTATTTTTGCATAAGATTCATGTAAACAATTCATTTATTTGATTGCAAGCATATGACTTTTTTCTAAAGCAAGAATGAAAAACTTCTTCTCAAACCCTAAAAATATTTTAATGACTATCTTTTTTCTTAAAAACTAAATTTACTCTATCCTCTTCAAAATCCACTAAATGACTGAAATTTCTTTACCAAGATACTTTTTGCGTCACATTTTATGTGATACATTTTAACTTGGCACCATGTTTAAGAAAAAAATGAAGTGACTTCTTTTTTAGTTGGACAAAAGACAGGGAAGTTTAAAATAGTTATTAGTATTAATAAGTGTGAAACTTGTCATTCTTTTTGCACAACTGTAGCGCAATATTTCAAAACCAATCAATTCATCATCAGAGAATTTTATGGTTTAAAAACATCTATTTTATTTAAAAGATACGATAAAACTACATTACATTGAAATCAAAATCAACCCAAATATAGTGAAAATGGGTATAGAAAATTCATTTGACCAACACAATAAACGATTCAAAAATGGATGATGATTTGATTTTATCATTATGCTAATCCTTTTAGACACCAAGTATTTATAAGATTAGCCTTACAATCTTATATCAAGTTGTTCCAAGCTCCTAATAATCAATTGAAATTCAGTCTCTACACTTCAATGATTTGGACATCATTATGATAGATACCTATAAATTATACATATGAATTGAGAGACTTTGGGAACAATCTTGTAAGGGTAATTCATATTGGTCAAAAAATGATGGCAGAAACAATTATAGACGAACCTAGTCCTCGTCGTAGCCCCCTTCTTCTCCAGCATAACCCCAGTCATGTTCTTCCTGTGGGGCTTGATCAGCTTCAGCAGCAACGGGCACTTCAATGTCCATGTCTTCAGGAGGAGCCTCAAGTTTGTCATGCACAGCTTCCACTTCCATTAATTTGAGATTCTCGTGACTGAAGAATTCAGCGTAGGGCTTGGAGACCTAAAAGGGACCAAATATTGGATAACAGAAATCAAAGGATGTCGCTGAGGTACAAAAGGAACATTGCAAAACTGGAAACTTTATAAACTACGCGCAAAGTTGGAGGAGTTCAGTAAAGGGAAAGGAACTTAAAATGTGTACCATTAAGCAAACACTGTTTTGGAGTAAGGAAGCAAAAGAAAATTAGACAGCACAAAAATAAGGCCAACACAATTCTTTTCTTTTTTTGCATCTAAGGAACTGGGTGTCCTTTATACCTCATCCCTCATTTTTCAGGGCCATGCCAAGATATATCTCAACATGGAATACTATCATAATTATGTCTTAAGAGTTTTTACCTTGTAGAGCGCATTTCTCTTCTCCGCGCTCTCAACTAAATTTTGCCAACGTGCGTCTCTTCTTAATGTGGATGCAGAACCAACAACCTAAAATCAAAATGAACATGTTTACAGAACACTGTCTTACTTAGAGCAGGATGGGCACTAGAAAATTGTCATTCGTGTTTGCTAAATGAATACCAGGACAGAAGACCGTGCTCTGGTGATGCCAACATTCATTCGCCGATAATCAGCAACAAAACCAATGCCTTTATCTTTACTTGCTCGAACACATGAAAATATTGCAACGTCCTTTTCACGTCCCTGTAACAAAGTGAAATTATTCCCTAAACCAAATACAGAGAGAAGGAAGGTGAACCAAAAGCCTAAATCTCAAGTGCTAAATGATACAGGAAATCTGTCCGGAAAAATCAAAGGATTACCTGGAAACCATCAACAGTGTTGATATCAACAACTTTGTCAGACTCCACTCCAAAGGTTTCTCGGAATTTTTGACGCAAAAGTTTGACTTGATGCCTATATGGTGATATAATTGCTAACCGGGAACTTGATTTAAGCTCTGGATATCTGGAGACCAGTTTGTGATACATTGCAAGCACAAATTCAGCCTCATCAACATTTTGCCAAGAACCGCTTCCAGATGGCTGGGACTCCTTCCCATCATGAATGTCAAAAAAGCAAAAAGGTCCAAAGCAACGGTATTCATGCCAAGAGCGCTTTGTCTGCTCTTCAACATCAGGCCCATCTTCAAGAGCTTCTTCGTAAAATTCTTTGGAAGGGAAGTTCCTTATCTGTAATAATGGTGAAGGAATTACATATTATTATATTCCCAAAATAGAGACATCTTGAAATTCCTGTCATGGGCCTATTAAACTCAAACATTGCATTTGAAGTTACAATTATATTTTCTTTTCTTTGTCGTCTGTTCCAAATTATGCAAGGACTCTGCACCTACCATCTATAAGTGGATTTCTCATGCCTCACTTTCTGTTTTTCAAATCCTATTATCTCCAGATGAAAAGCAATAAGGGTGCACGATTCATAGGTTGAACATTTGATCTTCTTTGAGTTATCAGTCAATGCTCTGCATTTCTCATGCTAAAGGATATGATGCAAGCACAATGCAACAGCAAACAAAATCAGCATCTCTGTTGAATGTTATTCTATTAGAGACCAAGTCTCTAAAACTATTTTCTAGTCAAATGGACATAGCTCAATGACAAGAGTATTAATTTGCTGTTAGTAACTGGGTCAAAGATCTAAGAATTTCTAGAGCTTTTGGAAACATGTCTAGACGTTAAATATATGGGATTGATGTCTCAGCAGCTGCATAAAATATGCCAGTGTATAATGCCACAAAAGAGAATACTCGCAAACCTCTGGATGCATGCGATATTGAGTCTTCAGCATCTGTACTGGATATCCCGCCCTCTGAAGTCTCTCAAATAAGCTGACGCAATATCTGTCAATCCCACGCCCAAGGAAGAAAGATGAAATTAGAGAAACAGGAATTAGGATTTACAAGGTCTTTTCTGGTAACTTGTAACAATTGGATTTTTTCTCTTAAAAATGAAAATAAAGGTATCTCCATTTTCATTTCTGAACACACTTTTGATATAAATTTGTCATACAGAGAGTCTAGACCTAAAAATCATAAACAAGTTATATAGTAAAATCATATTTACTTTTTTGAAGAAAGTTTGTAAGGCCTAAAAGAAAAGACAGTTAGAAATAGGAAACCAAGCATGAAAGGGATGGAAGCACAGGAGCAGAATTAGTGAGTGTGAGATGTGAAACGGCGGAGATTGGCAGGTCAAAGGATGGGGATCCCCAGTGGATAGGAAAGCATGGAGAGTCAAAGGAGCTGAATAAATTATTTTATGGTCCTTTAAGTATCTCTTTCTTTAGACAAGATGGCTTACAAGAGCCTGTGTACTTGTTTCTCGAAAGTGTTAAGAGGCAAAAATACTTCTGTATCATGATCTTTTATTACATGCAGTTGCTTTACCCAAATTTTCCAGCAATAGGTGAAATCACAGTAGCTGGTAGTTGAACTGGATCACCGACCTGTAAAAAATGGGAAAGATAAAAAATAATTAAATGTTTCGTGACAAGATTCAGTTTCATATCAAAAGAGAAAAGGAATATAATGCAGCTTGCAAAATTCTCCTCAGCATAGAGCACATCTAAAAACACAGATCAGTATCATCGTATCAGAAGTGCTCATATGTAGCAAGGGAACTTTGGCACACAAATAGATTTGTTTTTTGATAAACTAACGTAGCAAATAGATTTGTCTTTTGATAAACAAAAATAGCTACTAATGTATACAGAAGAACTTAAAAGTTTGGAATACACGTAAGTACTTATCTAATGTCTAAGGCAACAGTTAAAATATTTTATGATCTATAGATAACCATTTAGAAATGAACATAGGAAATATTGTTGAAATCTTAGAGAGATAAGGTTCACTCTCTGAATAAATAAAGGGAAGAATATTGGGCATATGAGTTCTTAGCTATCATGATACAAAAAATAGACAATATGTTGGGAAATCCCACAACAGAAAAGTCCATAAAAAGGTGATAAGACTAATATCATTCATGTTAAATCCATGGAGTTATTTTAATGCCAGAAGAAAAGAACAGTCGTCACCACGGGAAGTATGCCCAAATTTCCCAACTTAAGGAATACTATATAATTAATAAAACTTGAGAAAACAACACTGCATTTTTGCATCAACATCCATACCAGGAATACTTGTTTGCATCCATTGGACAACGGGAGAAGTGTCGATGGTTCCACCTGTTTAATAATGTCATTAAGGATTGCTCTACACAAATCCGCCAGCCATTATGAAAAAAATCCAGAAGCCCAATAATTTGGTCAGCAAAACCAGTTAGTTCACATATAACAGTACAAGGCAGCTCAACAAATAGTATTACTAGAAGATATTTTGTAATATACGTATAGTCAAGAATATGATTATCAAGGAGTGTGGGCGTTAGTTTGACTTACATATTAGTATTTTAAGGGATACTAGTATTACTCTTGTTATTTTTGGTAGTTCGATTATCGTAGTATTTTGTTGTAGTTACATGCACATTTTTTTAGACTGCTTTGCCATGCTCTCTATAATATTTTGTCATGGCTTCTCCACTTCATCATTTCTTTTTTCAATCTGCTTTGAATTGATTTTTCTTGAGCTGAGGGTCTATCAAAAACAACCTCACTACCTCCTAAAGTACGGGTGGGTAAGGACCATGTGTACACTCTACCTCCTCAGACTCCACTCGTGGAATTACACTAGGTATAGTGATGGTGGTGGTGATATATTATCAGACATTATTTATGTATAGTCTTTTACATTATTGACAGAAAATCACACTCTATAAGATAGAATTACTGAATTTGAAATTTCTCAGACACCATTATTGGAATTAAACTGGGTATGTTGTTGAAATTTTGAAACTAATTAGTGGTATATGAATTAGCAATATTACAGGTCTAACTCTGTTTGGGTATTGGTCCAAACTTCAGAAAGGGAATTTGTAATGGTCATTGTGTTCTCCATTTGACTGGAACTCTTCCTTAGTGGAAAAAGAGGCCTTTAACCCCATGTAATTTAGGCACTTTGCAGTTTACCTCCCTGTAGTATGAATAGAAGTGTAGCACCTCTCTACTTTTAAACCTTCCATTTTACTAACTGCAGTACCCTCCCTGTAAAAGTGCCTTCAATATGGTCAAAGCAAGTAACAATGGTTTTAACCACATTTTCCCCCAATAGTACCATAGATCTCTATATTTTCCCTTAGCAAGTACAATAAGGTATGGACCACTTGAGCAACTTCCATTTAAATTATCTTAGGCTCCTAAGGCAATAAGATTAGGACAAGAAAAGCAAATTCCTCATTTAACATTGTGAGAAATATAGGAGAAAATATTATTGAATTGAGTTGTCTACATTATTACATTGAGACCCTATTTATAGATACTATATTAGACTCCTTTTCCAACTAGGATACTATATTA
>JBCEWC010005186.1:0-25557 GCA_038996855.1 Solanum aculeatissimum | reverse complement strand
GTGATTTAAAAAAATAACAAAAGAATTCTTTAAGAATATTATTTTTATTAGTGATACAATATGTTTAAAATATATATATATATATATATATATATATAGATACATTCATTTAAAGAAGGACATTTCTGACCCATTTGGTAACAATAAGGGCATTTTTGACCAAAGTATCATAGACAAGGGCATTTTTGGACCAAAGTATAAACCAAGGGTATTTTTGACCCCTTTCCATTAGTGTCAGGGCATTTTTGACCCTTTCTGATAGTACAAGGGCATAAATGGCCCAAAGTATAAACGGAGGACATTTTTTCTCCTTTCTAATAGTACAAGGGCATTTTTGATCTTTTTCCCTTGTTAATATTTCGTTACCAATAATATATCAAGTAAGAATATTTAGTCAAGGGATTTGCCAAATTTACTCATACCAAGGAGATTTTATTCCTTAAAAAAACCAAATACATAAGAGAATCAATTAAGAAGTAATTTAAATAAAGATCCCATGGAATATCAACAAATTACCCAATTACAATTTATTTTTTATCATATTCAGTGTAAGTAATAGAGATTTAATTGTGGGGAAGAGAAAATTAAACGAAATTTCACATAATCAATCAAAAATCTTATAAAGAAGCAAATCAATTAGAAGCATAATTTACTAAATTGGGCATTTCCAGAAAGAATCAAAGTTATCCTTTTAATGAGAATGTAAAATTGGAGATTTGAACGAATCGAAAAGATCACGAATACATAACAAGAATCAATCTCAAGAATTTTAGAAAAAACTTAAAATTACCAACCAAATTAAAGGGAGAAAGCATACAAGTATTGATAACATTATGACCACATTTCATATAGTAAATCAACGGATAAAATTAACTTGTTACTGTACTGAGGATGATGAATCAACAATTAACCACTCACATAATCATGTTACTTAAAATTGGTACTTAGATTTAGAGAAAGAACAGTAGTGAAATCTAATAGAATTTCGTCCAATATTCTGACTTTTTGCCGGAATATGGTATCGAGTCGGAAAAGAGATGAATGGAGACGGCTGGAATTTTTTGAAAAAGGGATTTTGCCGGAGCTTGTTGGAGTTTTGAGGCGAGGGAGAGGGGTTGTCTATCGAATAGAAAAGGAAGAGGAAGATAGGGGCAACAGGGGTTTGGGTTTTGCACCGAAGACAAGGGGTTTTCCAACAGAGGGGAGAGAGGAGGAAAGGGAGAAGAAGAGGGGCTCGCCGAAGGGGGTTAGGTGCAGTTTTCCATTTAGAGAGACAGAGGGAGAGAGGGAGAAGAGGACGGGATAGGGGAGAGAAGAGGACGGCGGTGGCAACAGTGATGGATGCTGAAGAGATCGCGATAGTGAAGGTTAAGGGGTCGTTTGGGCGGCTGTTTGTCAGGAGAGAGGAGGCAAGCTTGCGCCATCTGGGTTTCACGATGAAAAAGAGTGGCTGGCGTGGAGAGTGAGCAATGATGGGGGGGTCGCTTGGTGGATTAGAGTCACTACGGAGTTTTTGGAAAGGAAGACCTAAAAAAATAGAGAAGAGAGAGGGCAGTGGTTGCCCCTCTTTTGAGAGAGAAAGAGGATGAATGGAAAATATTTTGGGAGTTTTGGGGTGGTAGTGTTAAAAAAATGAATTAACTCAACCGTTGAATTAAAATTAATGGATGGATGAGATTGAATCTTACAAGATAGGTGAGATCCGAATTGAAAATTGGGTATTCAAATTTAAATTAGTTGAAATTAATTTTGGTCATTTAAAATTGAGCCAAAATTGAACCGTTTAGACTAGAATTGAAAGGAATTGCAAGAAAATTGTCCAGGATTGAAATAAATTTCAAGGTAGAATTGAAATGAATTTGATAAAAAAGGCTACAAAATAAATAAATTGGGATGAAATTGAATAGATTATCATCTAATTAATAAATATAACACGAATTAAAAATAATATTTCCAATACTAATCTTTATGTGATGAAAATACGCAATACATGTTAAAATTGTGATATAAAATATTAAACATTTTAAAATTATTTATTTAAATTAAAAATTGTCAAAATAATATATTAAAAATATATAATGCATTTTGAAAAATAAATAAATAAATAATGAGTATATTATTACTACTAAACAAAATAATAAATAATGAAATTAAACTATAATAAAATAAATATTACTACTACTATTTAACATTTCCACTAAATAATAATAATAATAATAATAATAATAATAATAATAATAAGTAATAATATAATATTTGTTAATATAATGAAAATTTTTGAAAGTTAAAGAGTGTTAAATATACATAATTGTTGGATTAAATTGAAAATAAACTCATTTATTTTAAAAAGTTTTAAGAATACATATTTTAATCAAATGACAATCTAGAATGCGTTTAAGTCGGTCAAAATTGGGTGTTAACAATACTTAGTAGTTGGTTGAGAGGAAATTTGATGCTAAGGATGGTTGGGAAGAGTTCAAGTTTGCTTTTCTGGACCATCTCTTCCCTCTTGAACTTATGGAGCCCAAGATGATAGAATTTATCAATATTATGCAAAGTGGCATGAGTGTGAGAGATTATTCCCTCAAGTTCACAAAGCTATCAATGGATGCTCCTATGCTAGTGTCGGACCCTCGTGCAAAAATGCACAAGTTTATTTCTGGGATCTCTAATTTGGTTGTGAAAGAGTGTCGTACAACTATGCTTAATCGGGATATGGACATCACCAGGCTCATGACTTATGTTGAACAGATTGAAGGGGAGATGTTAAAGGAAAGGAAGGTAAATGACGCTAAGAGGGCCCATTTTGATGGTGGGTTCTCCAACTCTAAGGGTGGTAGTGGATATGGTCACTTCCAGCAGGGCCAAGGTTCAAATGCAATGGTTTTCAATGGTAGATTGCCTTCTCCAAGAGCACAGGTTGGGGTAGGCCAGCTCCTCCCACGTGTGACAAGTATGGGAGGGACCACTCGGGTTTATGCCAAAAGGACTGGTGCTTGCTATCGATGTAATGGTATGAACCAGAAGATTGCTAACTGTCCCAAGGTTTACAAGAAAGTTTAGTTTCAAGTAGCTCAAGGTGATCAATTCTAACCAAGAGTTCCTCAAGGTGGTTCCCCCAGGAACAACAGGTTTTATTCCTTGCATGCTCGACAGGAAGTAGAGGAAAAACTAGATGTGGTGATTGGTATGTTAAAAGTCTTTAATTTTGATGGTTATGCTTTGCTTGATCAGGGTGTAAATTTATCTTTTTGTGACTCCTTTGTTGGCTATTAAGTTTGGTTTGAGTCCCAAAATTTTGAGGGAGGCATACATAGTTTATACTCCCGTGTGAGAGTCTATTGTTGCCCCGAAGGGTCTATCGGGGTTGTCCTATTTCAGTCTTGCATAAAATCCTTCCTTGTGATCTTGTAGTGATTGAGCTGTATGATTTTGATGTTATTCTTGAGATGGATTTTTTGCATTCTTCATACGTCTCTATTGATTGTAGAACCCAGAAAGTTAAGTTTCAGTTTCCTAAGGAGCTTGTTTTTGAATGGGAGGGTAGTGACTCTGTTGTTAACAGTCGGTTTATCTCATATTCCAAAGCCCAAAAATAAATTTCAAAGGGTGCATCTATCATATTGTGAGGGTTAGAGGTGTGGAGTCTGAGTCACCTACTCTTGAGTTGGTTCTGGTGGTTAATGAGTTTTCAGATGTTTTTTCCAAATATTAGCTTGGTATTCCTTTTGAAAGGGAAGTGTAATTTGGCATAGACCTTATTTTGGATACTCAACCTATCTTCATCCCTCCTTATCGTATGGCCCCAATTGAATTGAAGGAGTTGAAGGACTAGTTGAAGGTTTTTTTTAGAAGGGTTTTATTTTGCCAAGTATATCGCCTTGGGGTACTCCCATGATATTTGTAAAAAAGAAAGATGGGTCACTTTTGATATGTATAGACTATCATCAATTGAATAAAGTGACTATATAGAATAAGTATCTATTGCCAAAGATTGATGACTTGTTTGATGAACTTCAAGGATCTTCGGTCCAACTATAATCAGTTGAAGGTAAGAGAGTGTGATATTCCCAAGAAAGCTTTCTGGACTAGGTATGGGCATTTTAAATTTTTGGTAATGTTGTTTAGTTTGACTAATGCTCCATCTATGTTTATGAATCTTATGAATCAGGTGTTCAAGCCTTTCCTTGATAGCTTTGTGGGTGTGCTCATTGATGATATCTTGATTTATTCTTGAAGTGAGCAGGAGCATATGGATTATTTGAGGTTGGTTCTTTAGACTTTGAGGGAGAAGAAATTGTTTGTCAAATTTAGTAAATGTGAGTTCTTGTTGGGTGAAGTAGATTTCCTTGGTCATATGGTATCCGGTGATGGCATTAAGGTTGACCCAAAGAAGAACGAGACCATGAAGAATTGGCCTAGACCATTGAATCCTTCTAATATTTAGAGTTTTATTGGGTTATCTTATCAAAGGTTTGTTCAAGGATTCTCATCCATTGCATCTCCGTTGACTAAGTTGACTTAAAAGAAGGCCATGTTCGTATGGTCGAATGAGTGTGAGAAGTATTTTCAAACTTTGAAGGATCGGCTCACATTGACTCCTGTTTTGACTTTATCAGATAGCTTAGATGGGTTTGTAGTGTATTGTGATACTTCTCGAATTGGGTTAGGTTGTTTACTCATGCAACATGGTAGGGTAATAGCTTATGCATCGAGGCAGTTGAAGGTGCATGAGAGAAATTACCCGACTCGTGATCTTGAATTGGCAGCGATGCTATTTGCCTTGAAGATTTGGAGACATTACTTGTATGGGGTTTATGTTGATGTTTTCACCAATCATAAGAGTTTGTAATATGTGTTCACTCAAAGAGATATTAACTTGAGGCAAAGAAGGTGGTTGGAGCTACTTAAGGACTATGACATGAGTGTTCTATATCATCTCGACAAGGTAAATGTTGTAGCCGATGCTCATAGTAGGCTATCTATGGGAAGTGTAGCCTATGTGTATGAAGGGAAGAAAGAGTTGGTAAAGGATGTTCATCATTTGGCTAGATTGGGTGTTAGATTGGCTAAGTCTGATAATAGTGGTATTCATGTTCAAAATGGGTCTGAGTCTTCTGTGGTTGTTGATTGATGAGTCCATATTTTGGACTCATTTTGGAGTTAAATTCCAAGGAAACATTTCCCTTTATGTGACATTAATTCCAACTGCTAACAAATATGCATGTGCTATGACAGAAAATGGAGTAAAAGCATCTAAATAGGAAAGACTTGGTGGAATTTTGGAGAGTGGGAAAAAGTGCAAAAAGGTGGTTAAAAGCAAGGTCACCTACATTCTCGGTGATCCGCCGAAAGCTCCATGAGAACACCTATCTATGCAGCAATCAAGGTTCCCAGTCAAGGCAAGAGTGCAATTAGAATTGATGTCGCAAAGTATACTCCGCGATTCACCAAAAGCAAAAGTGATCACCTAAAATTATAGAACCCAAAGCCCTAAAATACTTTAAAAAGGTGATATGAAGAATATTTAGGTGCATCGCCGAATTGGAAGAGTGGAGCAAAGAGTCATCGCCTAAAGTTATAGTGGAGGAAGACTTATAAAGACGTACATGAAAATGGTCAAGTGCATATTCAACGCTCGCTGGAGTGCTCAGCGATGGCCGACCTTGACCGCCGAACGATATTTCAAACCACAAACTTTCACACATTTGCACAGAATATATATACATCTTTAGAAAGAACATTGTATATCATTTGTTCATTCCAATTTTCAGAACAATTAGTTTGTAGTTGTAGTACATATAACTTTTCTTTTAGAGTACAAGGGAGATTAAGGTTTTGAAGAATTTGGGCATCAAATTGGAGAAGATTGGCTGGTGAGAATCAATTGATTTGTATTCAATCTTGTTATCCATGACTTCTGCTACTATAAATGATAATCAATCTTTAATTTCTACCGTGTCTGGCTAAAACCCCCATGTTGGGGGTGTGCTTTTGATATGGGTCTCTGATTTATTGATTGGGTCTGTGATATCTTGACTTATTTGTAGTTGATTTGGGTGAGTTTATGTCCATTCCTAATTTAAATGTAACTTTCAAGGTTGGAAACATGGGATTTTATTTATATCTCTTATTTGTATCTTAGTTGGACTGATTAGAGTACGAAATGGATATAATGGCTGGAAATCTTATGGGGTCTTAGTTGACGTCCATATAATTGGACTTAATGGCCAATATATTAGGGGTTTCGTTGTAACCTTTTAGGCCAAGCATGTATTTGGCGGTCCACGTGTGATATCCTAGCAAATTCATGTGAAACACCCATTTTCAGAGATGATTTGGGTTACAAGAAACCTAGCCTATTCACTCAATATAAACTCATGTTGTCAAGTATCTAGACCTATTTGATAGATCGATTACCAAATTTTCACATCCCCAACATCTCCCTTAATAGTTGTTAAGACGATTAATTAGAACTTATTAGTTACACTCTGTTTTGATTACTACAACCCCCAGATCCTACAATTAATTGGTCCAACGAGTCACTTCCACCTTGAATAATGATTTCCTGTGAGATCGGCCCCAACCTCTAAAGTTGGGTTATTACGCTGATGACAACCACCCCTTCTTCCTTTGAGTAGTCAGGTTGAGTTGCATAAAAATGGCGCCGTTGTCGGAGAGTTAGCGTGTTCATATTGGAAGTATTTGTTGAGCTTTGTTCTTGTAGTTAAAGTTCGTTTTACTATTTTGTTATTTTTACTAATTGAACAGTAGGTGTGAAATGGATGATGAGCGGAGTACAAAAGGGGAAATCATGGAAGACATAAATGACCTTTGGAAAATTAAATGGGACCAAGTTAGTAGTGGTGGAGCAATTTTATTGCCCTCAATAACAGCCAATGCAGAGTTCAAAATAACTGATACAATGCCATAATTACTTCGGCTCAGGGGATTATTCGGAGGAGAGGATTGTGAGGACCCCCATGAGCACCTCCATAATTTCATTGAGGTGTGTTCGCCATTCAAGTATTGGGGAATTACATAAGAAACTATTACATTTAGACTTTTCCCTTTGTCCATCACGGGGGAAGCTGCAAAGTGGTTGGCTGAACTCCCTCATGGATCAATTACATCATGAGAAAAATTACAAAATGAGTTCCTTAAATGATTCTTCCCACTTTCAAGGATGATCAAGCTGAGAAAAAGTAAAGAAAATTTTGAAAGAATTGATGATGAGCCATTACATAAGGCTTGGCAGCGATTTCACAAGCTTCTTTTCCAGTGTCCAACTCATGGGATCCCTGGTAATTTGTTGCTGTAATATTTCTATATTAGCCTAAGTGTCACCAACAAAAGCATGGCAGATCAGCTGGTCTGAGGTGGGCTAATGAAGCAAACGTTCGCAATAACTATAAAGTTATTAGATAAAGTAACCAAAATAAGCAAAGCATGGTATACTCATGAGGATTATTCTTCAATTACAAGGGGTTGAACATATAAGGAATGGATGGCTAAGGAGAAGAGACGAGATGAGATCATGGTACAAATGGTGAGAAAGTTAGACTTGATAGCACAATATGTGACCCAAGTGCATCGGTCAAATGTTGTTCAAACTGTAGATGTCCTGTCCCATGGGCATGACTCAAGTGAGAATGGTCACGTTGAAGAAGTATATTTTATTAGGAATTAAGCATTGGGTTCTCAGTTTCCCTTTCAGCGGTCACGTGAGAATCAAGATCGAAACTTTGATGTTTGATGGGTTGGTGGTCGAGGAACAAGCAAAGCAGTGCAATGTAATGATGAGACACAAAAAGCATTTAAATTACCTCAACAGAGGGTAAATCCAAACAAGTCATAGGTTTATGAGATGCTTGTCCTCATTTTGAATAAAGTGGAGGCTTTAGATAAAGAAATAGGTGAATTGAAGTTGGGACTTTCCCAGTTGAGTCATATTGTATTATTTCACGCAGTATCAATTGAAAGCTTCGAAGTTTGCTTGTCAACACTCTCAGCACAAATACACAACTTCACTATAGGAAATGTTCAGAGTTGCATGGATATCACCACTGAAACTAGCACCCCTTTTGAAATTGACATAGATACCAAGGCCCCTTTATTTGGGGAAAATGAAGTGTGTGGTTATGGCAATGATGAAGGTGAAGCAAAAATGGATAAAATAGGAACCACACCTAATGTAATGACCCTGAAGGTCATTTTTGGTATTTTCAACCTAATTACCATTTTATCCTTCCCGAAAGTTGCCTTGGAACATTTTTGGATAAGTCTAAAAGTTGAATTTTGAAAATCTTATAAAAACAAGTTAGAGTTTTGCAAAAAAATAAAAAAATTTCGAAGGTTTAAAGTTGGAAATTTTGAGTTTGGATGTCATTTCGAGTTTTTAGTGTCGAAATTCAATTTTGTCAATTCCATATGTTTTGGAATGCCAAATATTTTCTAGGAGAACTTGTAGAACTGAGTTCGGAGTTAAAATAGAGATTTAAGGTCCATAGTTGCATTTTTAGTCCATTTTGGATCATAAGTTTTCAACATTCGGAGTTTGGGAGCTTGTATCAAAATTTCATCTGTTCTAGTGGTTCTGGATGATGGAACTAATGCTGGAAATGCCTTTGTTGTAATTTTTAGCGCTTCAGAGAATATTTTGAGTTTTTAGATCTGAACTAGTTTACAACATCTTTCTCGGGTTTGGGACCACAGGAGTTTCATATTCGAACTTGATGGTTCCACTGAGTCCAGATCGTCATTTCTGATAGGATTTCATGTTTGGTTTGTATTCATCTCGATGTTCCAGTTCTTATTTTTAGATGGTTGAGTGTTGCTAGTTTGTGTTGTTTCTAGTGCCACCCTCCTTACACTCCACGTTTGGGGCTGTGGGGCTGCGTTCATAGAGGTATGGGCTGTGTGGCCTCCGCATTCACGGAACCCCTCTCTACATTTGCAGAGATATGTCGAGAGAACTCCGTATTTGTGGATCGAGTCCCCGCATTCGCATAGGGTTGGGGGAGTGAAGGCTCAGCGTTTGCAGACCCTTATCTGTGTTCGCGGAGTACTCCATGTGCCTGAACATTCAACTCTTTTAAAAGACGTAATTTTAGCTCTTTTCCCCATTTTCAACTCTTCAAGCTTCATTTTCAATAGAGAATTCATGGTTTTTCAAGGCAAAGTGATTGGATAACTATTTCCTAACCTATTTCATTGATCTACATTGATTAATTGATGATTTCAACTTCTAATTTTGAGATTTTATTAGTTTACATTGGGGGTTTTCGGATATGGATTTTCTAAACTTGAAGTGTTGATTTCTCCCTCATCTTAACTCTGTTTTTGAAATTGTTTTCACTATTGAGTTTCTTATTATGGAGAGAATATTTTTATAAATTAATTCTCAGATTCTGGCAACGTTGTTCAACATGAAAGTTTTGACCATTTTACCTTTTTTCTCTGAATTGAGTGATTTTAGTGTCATTAGATTTGTGTATTTGAGACACGTGAGAATTTATCGATTTTTATTATTGAGATACATGATATACATATATATATGGTTATCTTGCATATTTCATCTCCTTTAACATGATTATATCCCATTAGTATATGTTTCTTGATGATCCATTGTTGATGAAAGGCCAAAGGAAAATAGTTCCGGCTCGGTGACATAAGTCGGTGATAGTGCCAACCATGATCACAAATGCATGGTCCATGTACAACCCCCTTGGGTTCTGACTGAGGCAAAGGACCATATTTGATAAGTAAATGTGTATTCTAGGACAGACATGCATCACAATTGATTGACATTACATTGCACTATATCCATTGTATGACATTCATTCCATCTCATATCATATCTAATTTATATAGTTATATATCGTTCATGAGGTTGTATACTTGTTCTATCCTTGATATTGATGTATGTGTTGGGTCTATCTATATGTTTTGTATTGAGGCACTATTCTAGATTATGCGTATATCTATATTACTGTGAACTGTATACTATATTGTGTTGGGACTTTTCTGAGTGCAGGTTTGTAGTTCGGCGGATTATGGTTGTGATTTAGGGAGTTATTTGTGTTCTTCATTGTTTTACTTTAGGTTAGTTTTATTTCACTGAGTACTCCATTGTTTGGTGCTAACCCCTTGCTACATTTTTGTAGGTTGTGAACTCGGTCCATCTTGTTAGATTTCTCACTTTTTGATTCGAGCTTCCAGATTTCTTTTGAGGTAGCTGCTCATGTCTTCAGCAGGCCTTTGAAGATCACATCCTATGTTTTGTTCTATTTGATGAATAGACATTTATGACTTATATTGTTTTTGAGTATTCTATGTTTAGAGGCTTGTACATATGACACTAGTTCTTGGGATAGTTGTATTGTGCTTTCTTCCGCTTATTTATATCATTAGACTATTATCTTCTGCTTCTGTTGTTATTTTTAAGTTTTTTGGGTATTAAGCTGACTCGCCTTGGTGAGATAGGTGAGTTCTATCACATCCGAATTTTGGGTTGTGACAATTTGATATCAAAGCTCTAGGTTTGTAGGTATCACATGTGTATAAGCCCAGTCGAGTAGAGTCTTAAGGACCGATGCAAAGACTTCCATTTCTTATCCTTGAGAGGCTACAAAGACTGTTAGAAAATTCTTTATTCCTTATCTCTAATTAAATCGTGCATGGGTCTTATTTTTAAGTGTTGAGTAGTTGTGGGTCTTTTGACAGATGGCGACGATTAGAGCTACTGCTACCACATGGCGAAGAGTGGTCACCCTGAATGTTTTTGTTGAGGCCCTAGCTAGCGGCAGGGACTATGTCAGAGGATAAGATAGAGGTCGGGATCGAAGAGCCGCACCGACAAGGGACTATGATTGGGTTATCTACCCTAAGCCAGCTATGGAGCCTAGATAGGAGTAGGTTCCACATGAATTTGTTGTAGCACCACTGCTTCATGATACACTTTTGAGAGTTTTGGGTGTGCTCGAGACTTTGGGGCATGCAAGCGTCCTAGTTGATACACCGGGTACGTATTAGACACGAGTTGGGGTTTAGCCTCCGAGTCAGAAACAGGCCCCAGAGGCCCATGTCCAGGTGGAGTAGCCACCAACAACACCTACTATTGGGGTTCCTCTAGTAGCTACCTTGACTTATTATGAGCAGCGTAGATATGAGGGATTCAGGAAGATGGACCCACCTCAGTTCCATTGTGGAAAACCTGAGGAAGTACACGAGTTCTTGGTTATTTGTAGATAGCTACTTGAGACCCTTGGACTAGCTAAGACCTATGATATTTGATATGTTACCCTCCAGCTTTGTGGGCCGGCCAGAGATTAGTGGAAGATTTATTTGGGATCTTTTCCGATTCATACTCTTCTGATTACATGGGAGACATTTTCCTATGCTTTCTATGATAAATTCTTTCCTTGGAGTGTTTGAGAAGGGAGTCGTCTGAGGTTTGAGAGTTTGAGGCAAGGTTCTATGATGGTTTCAGAGTATGAGATTTGCTTTTGCCAGTTGGCTCAACATGCTACAACCATCATTCCTATGGAGGCAGAGAGAGTCTGCCAATTTGTTAGAGGGGTGACTTAACCTATCAAATAGTCAATGTTTCAAATGTCTTGATATGGAGCATCTTTTCAGTCTGTGGTTGGTGCAATCAAGGAGGCAAAGCTGGTACATAGAGAGGAGTCTGGAGGCTCCAAAAAGGCCCATACCTCTAGGTAGTTCTCAAGTACCTCATCGAGGGAAGAGGTATGTCCAGAGGAGGTAGTTCATTTCAGTATCGCAAGGTTCATATGGCCTTTCCAGCCTTAGATAGGGGATATGGTCCCCGTAATTCCTATAGTTCCAGGCATAGTTTATCGGGCTCTTAGCAGTGGCCTACAAGCTGGGGAGACTATAACATCACTCCTGCTTCTTCACAGTAGTGGTTCACCTCGAGATCTTGCTATAGGTGTGGATCTCCTAATCATATGATTCGATATTACCCTAGGCACTCTCATTCTGGGTCCCATTACATGTACTCCGCAGCACCAGTTAGAGATCCAGCACCACCAGTCAGAGGTTCAACACCATAGACTAGGGGTCATGGTAGAGGTCAGATTGATAGAGGTGGACATACTTGTGGTAGAGGAGCAGGTGATATGTCCACTCAGTCAGGTGGTAGCAGTTTCTTCGAGTGGAGGTCGAGGTGCTCATTGTTATGTTTTTCCGGGTAGGCCCGAGGTTGAGACTTTTGACGCTATGATCACAAGTATGGTTCTGGTTGGATATCATCATGTATCTATGCTATTTTCTCCTGGATCCACTTATGCTTATGTGTCTTCTTAATTCTCCTTAAGTTCTGAGATACCTTGTGATGCCATATCAGTGCCTATTCACGTTTTGACCCCAGTAGGAAAGCCTTTAGTGGTGAATCAGGTGTCCATCTGATCTTGTTACTTTAGCAGGTGATGTAACTTGGGTAGACTTGATTATATTGGATATCAGGGGGGTTTTGGTGTTATTTTTGGAATGGATTGGCTCTTCGTATTATGTTGTCCTCGATTGTTATGCCAAGATTGTGACCTTAGCCATACTAGATGGACTAAGGATAGAAAGATTAGTCTTTGAGCATGACATTTTGGAGAGTATGATGCATTCTAGTGCTAAATCTGGTGAGTCTTCTGATGTAGGAATGATAGTATACTAAGATAGAGACATTGATCTTGGAGTGCGGATAGTAGTACTAAGGAGTTATCAATAGTTATACTTACTCAGGTAGTGGAGTTGACATTACCGCCATATTTGAGGGAGAAACAACTAATCGTTACTATGAATAATTGGTCTGGAATCGGTCATAAGGAAGTCATAGTGGTGAATCTTGAAATGAGTATTAATATGTTTAAGTGTGGATTTTGTTCCAGAGGTCTATATAGGGACTAATGACTTCATTGTAAGCCAAGAAGAGTGTGTTGATATTGAGATAGCAGGTATATGGCTGATGCGGTTTTGATAAGTTTACTTGTAAGGATGTAATGGAGATGTTAGTAAAAGAGTGTATGTGGATAATTGGTCGAGTCGGTAAATTGGGTTGGTACAACTTGGGTTTCTAACGATGGGAATGATAAGACAGATGAGAGAGTGATTGATGGTAAACTAAGGTATGTAATCTCTAACGATATTTGAGGTATACATTAATTATGATTGAAAAAGGAATCGATTGCATAATGTGAACAAGATCTAGGATTTCCTGTTAAGTTGCATTCAGGGTAGTTAATTTTTTCAAGGTAGGAATTAGTTAGGTAATGAGAGGATTGATTTTGTTAGCTACTGATCATGTTGAAGAGGGTTCGAGCATAGCCTTGATTATGGATCTTATTACTTTTAATGGTGAAAGAGCTTAATGAAGTTGAATGTGAATAGTTGGTGTGAAGTAAAGGAAAATAGTTGTTGTCATTAATGATTTTGGGATCAGATGGATACTATCCTGTTGATGAAAGTTAGATTGGTCTATCATGATGGGCTATACAGATACTTAGTGGTAAATAAAGGTTGCACAACTTAAATTCGGGAAGGATTATGTTAAAAAGATAGAACATGGATGAGGTTTGTGGTATTTTGTATATTGGAATTGAATATGATTAGTTCAGGTTGATTCTTTGCCTTCAAAATAAATAGATCTGAGTTTCCTTGTTGTCTCATGGGTGGAAGTTCATCTTGATGAGTACACTGTGGTTTGAGGGTGTCAATTCAAATTTGGTTCATTGGCTAATTTTGGCTTGGTTATTACTCTTGGAGGGTAGAATTTCATGTTGGTTTATAAGTCTTATTCTTGATAGTACTTTTTTATGTTGTAGCTCTTGGAAATGAGGTTAATTGGAAGTAGTTAATGACTTTGAGAATTATATTTCAGACTCTTGGTTAATCTATTGAGACTCCTCCCTTTGCTTTATGTTTGAGGACGAACATGGTTTTTATTGGTGAATGATGTAATGATCCTAAAGGTTTTTTTGGCTTTTTTGATCTAATTACCATTTTGCCCTTCCCAAAAGTTGCCTTGGATCATTTTTGGATAAGTCTAAAAATCAGATTTTTAAATCTTGTAAAAAAGTTAGAGTTTTGCAAAAGAAAGAGTTTTCAAAGGCTTAACGTTAGAAATTTTGAGTTTGAAGGTCATTTAAAGTTTCGAGTGTCTGAATCTAATTTTGTCGATTCTATTAATTTTGGAATGTCAAATCTGGTCTAGGAGAACTTTCGGAACATAATTTGGAGTTAGAATGGAGAATTTAGGTCCAAAGTTGCATTTTCAGTCCATTTTGGATCATAAGTTTGACTCTTGTCCAAATTTGGAGTTTGGGAGCTTGTATCGAAATTTTGTCAGTTCTTATGATTTCAGATGATAAACTAATACTACAAATGCCTTCATTGCAATTTTTAGAGCTTCCAAGAATATTTTGAGTTTTTAGGTCCGAACTAGTTTAAATGATCTTTCTTAGGTTTAGGACCACGGGGGTTCCAGATTAGAATTATGATGGTTCAATTGAGTCCGAATTATCATTTCTAGTAGGATTTCATATTTAGTTTGTGTTCACGGGTGTTCTAAATAAATTTCTGAAGATCCAGTTCTTATTTTTAGATGGTTGAGTTTTGCTGCTTTGTGTTGTTTCTTGTGCCACCCACCTTACACCTGCATTCGTAGGTGTGGGGCCACATTCGCAGAGGTATGGCCTATGTGGCCTCCACATTCATGGAACCTCTCTCTGCGTTCCTAGAGATATGTCGAGGGAACCTCCACATTCGCAGATCGAGACCTCACATTCATGGAGGGTTGGGGGAGCGAAGGCTCTGTGTTCTCGAACCCTTATCCGCGTTCACGGAGTACTTCTGTTCCTGGACAAGCAACTCTTTTAAAAGATGTAATTTAAGCCCTTTTCACCATTTTCAACTCTTCAAGCTTCATTTTCAAGAGAGATGTTTTGGATTTTCAAGGCACAGTGATTGGGTAACTATTTTCTAACATATTTCATTGATTTGCATTGATTAATTGATGATTTTAACTTCTAATTTTAGGATTTTATTGGTGTAAATTGGGAGTTTTTGGATATGGATTTTCTTAACTTGAAATGTTGATTTCTCTCTCTTCTTAACTCTATTTTCAAAATTTTATTCACTATTGAGTTCCTTATTACGAGGAGAACATTTTCATAAATTAATTTTTAGATTCTGACAATATTTTTTGGCATGTAATATTTTACCATTTTAATCTTTTTCTTCGAATTAGTGATTTTAGTGTCACTAGATTTGTTATGTGATTGTGATGTAATATTTGAATAGATTGTGGTGATTTAAAGTACCAAAGAAGGTGAAAGCGGGCGAATTTAACTTGATTTGGGACTTTATTTGAGGCAAGTGGGATTTTAACCTTTTGTTAAGTATGAATGAACCTTGTATGTTCCTATGTGTGTGGAATTGAGTACTTTGGGGGTAGAATTGTAATATCATAGGCTTGATCATGATATGTTGAATAGAAGAATTGTTTATATGGTGGCTTATTAACTATCAATTAATTGTGTATTTGAGACACTTGGGAATTTATTGGTTTCTATTGTTGAGATACATGATCTAACTATATATATATGGACATCTTGCATATTTTATCTCCTTGAAGATAATGATTTGCCATTATTACATGTTGCTTGATGATCCATTGTTGATGAAAGTCCGAATGAAAATGGTTCTGGCCAGATGACATGAGTCGATGATAGTGTGAGCCATGATCACAAATGCACGGTCCATGTGCAGCCCCCATGGGTTCTAACTGAGGCAGACAACCATATCTAGTCAGGGATGTGTATTCTAGGATAAACATGCATCACAATTGATTGACATTGCATTGCGCTATATCCATTTGATGGCATCCATTCCATCTCATATTACATCTAGTTGATATAGTTGTATATTGTTCATGAGGTTGTATACTTCTTATATCCTTGATATTGATGTATTTGTTTGGTCTATCTATATGTTTTTTTATTGAGGTACTATTCTAGATGATGAGTGTATCTATATTACTGTGATCTATATACTATAGTGTGTTGGGACTTTTCTGAGTGCAGGTTTGTAGTTCAGTGGATTGTTGTTAGGATTTAAGGAGTTACTTGTGTTCTTCATTGCTTTACTTTAGGTCTGTTTCATTTCGCTGAGTACACCATTATTTGACATTCACCCCTTGCTACATGTTTATAGGTTGTGAGCTCGGTCCATCTTGCTAGATTTCTCACTTTTGGATTCGAGCTTCCAGATTTCTTTTGAGGTAGCTACTCATGTCTTTAGTAGGCCTTTGAGGATCCCATCCTATGTTTTGTTCTATTTGAGGACTAGACATTTATAACTTGTATTTCTTTTGAGTATTCTACATTTAGAGGCTTATACATGTGACACCCGTTCTTGGGATAGTTGTATTGTGTTTTTTCCTGCTTATTTATATCATTAGATTATTATCTTCCATTTTTATTATTATTTTAAAGTTTTTTGGGTATTAGGCTGACTCGTCTTGGTGGGATAGGTGAATTCTATCACACTCGGATTTTTGATTGTGATACCTAAAGAGCTACACATGGAAGGTGCAATGTTCACTCAATATCATGGGAAAGAAGATGACAACGATAAGTTCTAAAAACTTATGTCTACTTTCACTTCCTTGGCAATCAATATTCCGTTGATTGAGGCTATCAACAAGATTCTGACATATGTGCAATTGATAAAGACTTTGGTAACAAAAATAAACCTTGGATTGTGAGGCAATCAAAATTCCACACAGCTGGAGTGCTCTCTTTACTAGACAAATTGTAGAAAAAAGGAATGATTTGGGTGCATTTACAATACCGTGCACAATTGGGGCAGGTAACTTAGGAAGAGCCTTATGTGATTTGGGGTCTAGTGTTAACCTAATATTGCTAATGGTATTTGAAAAACTTGGTGTAAATACTTTGGCCACAACAACCATGAAGCTAAATATGGCCGATCGGTCAATTAAAAAATCAGTAGGCATATTGAATGATGTGTTGGTCAAAGTAAATAAATTATATTCCCAACTGACTTCATTGTGTTGGATTGTGACCTAGATATTGAAATGCCCTTTATTTTGGGACGACTATATTTTTCCACGGGTAGAGCCTTGGTAGATGTTGAGAGTGAGAGTTTGAAATTTAGAGTGAATGGTGAAGAAGTGTAAGCTTCAATGTTGATAAAGCTTTACAAGAGCCAAATGATTTCCATGTAAATACGATCAATGATGTTGTTGACGAGGTTGTTTATAACCTTGGGGAACTAGCTTATTCAGAGACTAATTTGATGGCAAAAATATGCTGAATTATGGTAAAAAAAAATGAAATTGACTATGATGTGGTGGTAGCTGCTATGACAGGAGCTAGAAGTCATCCAAGAAACCCAGTTAAACTTGATATTGATATGAAAAATTGGGATTCACCGCCAGCAAAACCATCTATTGAGGAGCCACAAAAGGTTGAGCTAAAAGAATTATCAAGTCATTTACAATATGCTTTCTTGGGGAACAATGAAACCTTGTCCTTACTAGTTGCATCTAATCTGAAGAAGGATCAAATCAAAGCTCTTGTCAGGGTACTTAAGAAACATGTTAAAGCTATTGACTGGACAATCGCTGACACTATGGGCATACCCTCAGGAATTTGCACACATAAAATCAAACTGGTTGAGGGTTGTAAGCCCATGATAGAACACCAATGCAGGTTAAATCCACCTATACAAGAGATGGTAAAGAAAGAGATCATTAAGTGGTTAGATGTGGGCGTGATATACCTAATTGCAGATAGAAAATGGGTAAGTCTAGTTCAATGTATGCCAAGAAGGGGGGCATGATGGTGGCTCCAAATGAGAAAGGCCAACTCATATCAACACGACCAATCACCGGGTGGAGAACATACATGGACTACCAGAAATTAAACACAACTATAGAGAAAGACCACTTCCACTACTATTCATAGACCAAATTCTAGACAGACTTGCCGGAATGGGATGGTATTGCCTTCTCGATGGTTACTCTATATACAACCAAATACCCATTGCACCCGAGGATCAAGATAAGACCACCTTCACATGCCCTTTGGTACGTTGTTTTCAAAAGAATGTCATTCGGGTTATGTAATGCCCCTGCCACATTCCAAAAATGTATATTATCTATTTTTTTCAACATGGTCGAGGACTCAATGAAGGTATTTATGGATGAGTTCTCGATTGTTGGTGATTTTGATCAATGCCTAAGTAACTTGGAAAAGGTGTTGCAGAGATGTGTGCAAACCAACTTGGTTCTCAATTGGGAAAAATATCATTTCATTATCAAAGAATGAATAGTGTTGGGCCATAAAATTTTGAGAAAGGGACTATAGGTTGACCAAGCCAAGGTTGAAGTAATTGTGAAGCTACCTCCCCTAATTTTGTTTAAGGGAGTGAGAAGTATCTTGGGACACACTGGATTTTACTGAAGATTCATTAAGCACTTTGCAAAAATCGCAAGTCCCATGTGCAAGTTGTTGGAAAAAGAATCGCAATTCATATTTGATAGTGCATGCTTATAGTTATTTGAAACTCTCAAAAAGAAATTAGTTGAAGCCCCAGTGATAATCTCTTCGGATTGGTCTAAACCATTTGAGATGATGTATGATGCTAGTAGTGTAGCACTTGGTGCAGTGTTGGGTTAGTGAGTTGGGAAACATCTTTCACCCAATTTACTATGCTAGCAAGATGTTGAATACAACCCATAAAATTGTACAGTCATAGAGCAAGAGCTACTAGTTGTAGTTTATGCATTTAAAAACTTCTGGGCGTATCTCCTTGGCACAAGGGTTGTTGTTCACACTGACCACATTGTACTTTACTATTTAATGGCAATGAAGGATGTGAACCAAGGCTTATTCGATGGGTGTTGTTGCTGCAGGAATTTGATTTCGAGGTACAAGATAGGAAAGGTTGTGAAAATCAAGTGGTTGATCATCTATATAGGCTTGAATCACCAAACTAGCTAGGTGAAGAGAAGGAAATCTCTAATAAATTTCCAGATGAAGTAGTGATAAAAGTCGATGTGATAACAATGCCTTGGTATGATGATTTTGCAAATTATTTGGTCAGTGATATCATTCCAGATTTTGAAAATCACAATCAAAGGCAATAGTTCCTACATGACGTGAAGAAGTATTATTGGGACGAACTGAATCATTTTAGAGAATATGTGGATAACATGATCCTTAGATGTGTTCCTGATTTAGCTATGCAGACTATTTTGGAAGAATGTCATTCTTCAGCAATAGGTGGCCATCATGGAGAAGTTCGTACAACATCTAAGGTATTGCAAAGTAGCTATTATTGGCAAATATTGCATAAGGATGCTCATGAATTTTCTAAGGCTTGCCCAAAGTGTCAATTGCAAGGTAACATCTCAAGAATGCATGAATTTCCATTAACTCCAATTTTAGAATTTGAAATATTTGATATGTGGGAGATGAATTTTATGGAACTATTCACGTGCTTCTTTGGAAAAAAATACATCCTCCTCGCTGTTGATTATGTATCTAAATAGGTGAAAGTTATAGCATTAGAACCGAGTGATGGCAAGGGAGTGGTGCAATTCTTAAAGAAAAATATTCTCACTCGTTTTGGTACTCTGAGGGCTATTATTACGGATGGAGGATCTCACTTCAGCAACAGAATGATCAGAGCATTTGTTGAGTAAGTATGGAGTCAAACATATGGTGACAACTCCATACCATCCTCAGGAAAATGGGCAGGTAGAGGTATCAAATAAAGAGATTTAAATGATTCTAGTAAAGACGGTGAATGGGAGTAGGAATGATTGGGCAGCCAAACTTGATGATGCTTTGTGGGCATACCGTACAACATACAAAGCTCCTATTAGAATGACTCCTTATCAGATAGTGTTCGAAAATTCATGCCACTCTCCGACCGAGTTGTAGCATAAATCTTTATGGGCTCTCAAGAAGATAAATTTTGAACTTGACAAGGCTCTAGATGCCAGATTAACCCAATTCCATTTGCTAGATGAGTTCAGATTAAGGGCTTATGAAAGTTATTCCCTCTACAAGGAAAAAATGAAAGAATTGCATGATTAGCAAATCTTAAAGAGAGAGTTCGTAGAAGGGGATCCCGTGATGTTATACAACTCTAAGATGCATTTGTTCCCTGGAAAACTCAGATCGAGATGGTCAGGTCCCTTCAGGGTAACATAAGTGCTTGCCAATGGAGTGGTAGAAGTTGAAAATCATAGAGGTGAATGGTTCAAGATGAATGGGTAGAGGCTTAAGAAATATTATGGCAAACCACCAGATGTCCGGGTGGTTTACACCATGCAAGTGATGGATGCTTAATTGTATTGGACATTATCGTGCCACGAAGTTAACTCAGGTGCTTTTTGGGAGACAACCCAACTAAGAATAAAATAACTTGTATGTTAATGATTGCAAGTTTGCATTAAGAAAGTTGAAGTACGGAGAAAGGAGATGTTACAGGCACAAAGGGTGTATCATGCAATGAAATCGGTGATCTCGATTTGGACCATCAGGTGGACCAAATATTAGCCAAGAGATGTTGTTAGATTTGGTGAATCCAAGTCCCAATCGGCGAATCGCTGAGTATGAAGAGCGATGATTAATTAGTTCGCCTTTTGATTTCTAATTTGGCCCCTTAGATGTTGTTAAATTTGGCGATCAACAAAAAATATGGGTGAATCGCTGAATACATAGGGTGATACTCACACTTGACCACCCTTTAAGATAAGATTGGAGAGAGTGTCACAACAGAATTAAGCGATAAAATATCTATGGGGTGTATCATCGAAATACCAGGATAGATCGCTTTTTAAAAGTGTGGAGTCAGGCTCAATGAAAGGTAATAAGGGCGATCTCATGTGCAAATGGCATACCACTGAATGCTCTCTACAGTAATGAACAGTGACACAAAAGATGAAGAGTCTCATCTACTGTTTTAAATAAGCTTAAATATTCTCACTCTTCATCGCACTAACTTCTCTTCTTCCAAATCTCTTAATCCTTTCACTCACCATTTGCACACTATTTATTTTTATTTTTTTCTTCCTTATTGCAATCAATGTGTCCAACCTCTCCATCATGTTGTGCTTTGACATCCCTTGTATATAGAACTCCAAGTATACTCATTACTCTCTCTAGTTTTGGTGCTAATTGTGAAGTTGACTTGAGTAGTTTAAGATTTGTGTGCAATTTGAGTTGATGCTACTGTTGGGTAGTCAATGATCTGTGTACATAGGGGATTAAACTTTAATAGCTCTGACCGAGCGATTGGTTTGAACAACTAACACTTTCCCTATAATAGATTGGGTGATGCCATTCTTAAGGGCAAGTCGTCATTTGTACCACCTTGAGTATTGATATTTTTTAATGATTGATTGGTAGGGATGATATAGTTTAGCAATGCATTGAACAAACTAAAGCATCACTCATTTTGTCAGCCCTATTTTTGTTGGTTTCTATTAACTTTGGCGAAGGATAGTTTGACCGCTCTCTCAACTTGGCAATCTGCCAAGTCTGATAGGTAGTCTACCTAATATTGAATGCTCAATGTTTTGGTTGAAATCGTTACCTATTGTCCATCCTTACAATTTACTAGTCATGTTTCACAGGTCAGTTCCGATTGAAGTTTCCAGCAAAGAAAGGTGTGATGCGATTTAGGAAGAAAATGGGCATGCTATGCCTACAAACCCCCAGTCCATTTGGGCTCTGAAAATACATAAAGAGCAGATTAATCATAAAAAAATCAGTAAGACTCGTAACTTCCAAGTATAATCTAAGAGTATCACTTCTAAAAGAAAGTGCAAAGTCATGGAGGAATCTCCTGCAACAACAACTGAGAAGGCTATAGGGAAGTCTTTAGCCTAATCAATTTGAGGCCAGGAGGGCAAAGAACAAGGAAAACATAGAAAGAATGATTGTCAGGACACAAGATAACATCCCTGCATAGCTTAGCTCCCTTTAATCCCAACCCTAGTGCATCACGACTCACATCAGGGGGATCTTTTAACTCACTCACTCTTTTTTCATCTCTAAATCACTCGCTCATGCTTTAGCTTTAAACTCTTATTGGTTTACATTAAGGATAATATTTCTTTTGTGGGGGAAGGGGTGAGTTGAGTAGTATTCACTTCTAATGTGTGATGTTCATGCTACTTATAGAGTTGGGGGTTGGTAATTCTATTGTGATTGAGGTATTATTATATTGTGAATAAATTTTAATTAGGGTTGTAATAGAATAGTGTTTATTTTTGTTATTTCTTTTATTTTGTTTGTTGAATGGATGAATGATTTCAAATTTTTAGCAAACCTCGTGCATAGATGACAAGCATGCAAATGTAATATTGTGTCTCTAGTCCTTAGCACTCCGAGCATGGATGATCCATATATTTGATTCGGATAGTGCCATGGATGAGGATCATGTACTCACTAATTAGTTCATTCTTGATAAATCAATCCCCGAATGGATTTGAGGAATCTTGAGTTGACTATGTGAGAAATTGAGCTTGGATATGCGATGATCAAAAACTTGTGAATGTCTTGCCACTATTTGAATGAAAACCATTTTGCCAATATGGGGTTAGTTATCTTGTTGAAATACTTGTAGTGCATCATCTAGAACTTGCCCAGTTTATTTTGAGGGGTAACTTGGTTAATTTCAAATTAACAGAGGACCTTAGGCCTTCTTTGGTTACCTTGGTCCAAATTAACCATATTGACATCCCTTGGCAGTGAAATGAATCCTTAGTGAACCCTTTTGGCCCTTGATCCCTTCTTTGGAAACCTTGAAACATTGACTTATGTTTGTTTACCTGTTCTTCTTTTCATTTCTTACCAATCCCTCCTTGATCTTGAAAGTGAATTAGTATCCAAAGTCTATGTTGGGGGTGTTAGTAGAAAGAAAAAAGTGTCTCCCATGAAAGAGTTGGAAAAAGAGGGAAAAGAACTAAAGAAACACATTGAGGAGTCCTAGAAGGCAATGAAAAGAAAAATGAGACACAAAAGTTTAAAATTTAGGACCCTCCAAAAAAATAGAGAGAAAGAAGAAAAGAAGAGTCTTATTGTGGAAAAGAATGCAAAAGGAGACACTTAGGGTGATGAATCAAGAGCAAAAGAGATGTCAAGAATGAGATGAATGAAAAACAAACCAAAAGAACCTTTGTTCCTTGAAAGAACATATAGAGTTTAAGGAGGAATGAGACACTATTAACCATATGCTATCCTATCCAATCCCTACAGTACAATCCTAGAAAAGTCTTTTGGGACCCTAGTCCAGAACAAAGCCAAGTGAACTCCAATTGAGAATAAGGGTAAGCCTATGAATTGAAGTTTACATGTCATTTCTCATTTGGGAGAGTAAGAGTTTAAGAGATCCTTTGAAAGAAATGCTATAAACTTGTGTGTTCAGGATCTTCTTTGGCGTGAGGGCACGTTGTGATGTTTTTAAGCAGTGATTAGTGACTACATGAGCAAATGAGCATAGCCATGTCTTGATTACTCCTTAGTCAACTCTCGAGGCTTCAAAGTCACGTGAGTGGTTTATAGAAGTTTGAGAGGGGATAACAAAGGTGAAAATATATGTATTGCTCTCTATGGCCCTGTTTACAAGCTCTGTTCTGGATAGATTGATGTTTGATTTGCTAGAGGGCAAGATAAGGCTTAAATTTGGGGTGTTGATAAGTCCATATTTCAGACTCATTTTTGGGTTAAATTGCAATGAAACATTACCCTTAATGTGACATTAATTACAACTGCTAACAAATATGCATGTGCTATTATAAAAAATAGATTAAAAGTGTGCAAACGGGCAAAACTTAGTGGAATCTTGGAGAGTGGTAAAAAGTGCCAAAAGGCAGTGAAAAGCAAGATCGCCTACATTCTCAGCGATCCACCAAAAGCTCTATGAGATTGCCTATCTATGGAACAACCAAGGTTCTTAGTCAAGGCAAGAGTGCGGTCGGAATCGATATCGCAAATTATACTCGGTGATTTACTGAAAGCACAAGTGATCGCCTAAAGTTATAGAACCCAAAGCCCTAGAATATCGATAGAAAGGCGATATGAAGAATATTTGGAAGCATCGCCAAATTGGAAAAGTAGAGCCAACAATCATCGTCTAAAGTTACAATGGAGGAAACCTTATAAGGATGCACAGGAAATTGGTCAAGTGCATATTCGACACATCGTCAGAGTGCTTGGCGATGGCAAGCCTTGACCGTCGAATGACATTTTATAGCACAAACTTTAACACATTATCATAGAGTATATAAGCATTTTTAGAAAGTACATTGTACATCATCCGTTCATTCCCATTCAAAATAATTAGTTTGTAGTAGTGATACATCGAACGTTCCTCTTAGAGTACAAGGAAGATTAGGGTTTTGAAGAATTTGGGCATCAAATTGGAGAATATTCTATGGTGAGAATCAACTGATTTGTATATAATCTTTTTACCCATGACTTCTACAACTATAAATGGTAATCAATATTTAATTTCTAGCATGTATGGCTAAACCTCCCCCCCTCCCGATGTTGGAGGTGTGCTTTGGATATGGGTCTTTTTTTTATTGATTAGGTTTGTGATATCTTGAGTTATCTGTAGCTAATTTGGGTGAATTTATGTCCATTCCTAAGTTTAATATAAATCTCGAGGTTGCAAACTTGGGGTTTTGTTTAGATCTCTTATTTGTATCTTAGCTGGACTGATTAGAGTGTGGAATGAATATAATCGCTGGAAATCTTATGGGATTTCAGTTGAAGTCCATATCATTGGACTCAATGGACATGGTATTAGGGGTTTTTCTGTAACTTCTTAGGCCAAGAGTGTCCTCGGCGGTCCGTGTGTTCCTAGTGGATCATGTGAAACACCCATTTTTCAGTGATGATTTGGGTTATAAGTAACCTAGCCTATTCACTCAATATCAACTTATATAGTCAAATGTATAGACCTATGTGATAGATCGATTCTCATATTTACACATCCTAAACATCTCCCTTAATAGTCATTAAGTTGATTAATTAGAACTTGTTAGCTGCATTCTATTTTGATTATTGTAACCCCCCAGTTCCTACAATTACTTGTTCCAATGAGTTACTTTAGTCTTGAATAATGATTTTCTATGGGATCGACCCCAACCTCTAAAGTTGAGTTATTATGTTGATGATGACTGGCCCTTCTTCCTTTGAGTAGTTGGGTTGAGTGACATCATTGATGTCAAGGAAAAATAAGATTTAGATCCCTCTTTGGTATAGTTGAAGAAGTTGATTGCCGAAAAGGAAATTTAGGTTTTCTCCCAAGGGGGAGATTGCGTGCTTAGGTACCAAGATCGGTTATGCTGGTGTGATCCGGATAAGGGGCCTAGATATGACATGGCGAAAGAGAACCCAAAAGTCCTCGATCAAGTCATCATAGCATCATTACACACATCATCAGTTCGGAAGCGCGGAAGCTAAACACATAACACATAAGCTCTAAGGGATT
>JBCEWC010005185.1:0-25559 GCA_038996855.1 Solanum aculeatissimum | reverse complement strand
ATGTTGTAGCTCACATGAGTTTGGATGTCGGTTATGGTTCCATCCCCTTTATACTATAAGCATTATGGCATTTCATGTATCATGGTTATCATGGCGTATTAATATACTATTCTTCCTTATATTCTTTTTCTATGTATGTGCCCTTGTTATCTAGGTTGTCTATAGGTTCATGTGTATAAGCATTTGCATGCCCGCATACTTAGTGCTTTATTGTGCTAACCCATACTCTTTATCTACATGTTCTAACCATGTATGGACCGAAGGTGACTTTCATGCTCTGCTAGACGGCTAATCGAGATTCGAAGTATTGCTTGTGGTGAGCCCTAGGTTCCAAGGGCAACATCCCATTTCATCTACCTATGTCTTTGCTTATGTTTCTTTACTTTATGACTTGAGGGTGAACCTAGATTTTGTCGAGGCCCTGCCTTATCCTATGTAAAGACAATGTTGGACATTTCGACTCTTGAATGTTATACTATGTGATATTTGTATTGATTTGGCTACCTATGCTAAGTGATGATATCTTATGTTATGCTTCCGTTTCCGCTTATGTTATAATGATGATGTATTGGCTTGTAAATGTTGGGAATGTGCTTATGTGAAAAGTCCCCTAACCCGATATGCCCCTATAGCTTGAGTCCTACTTACCCGCCCCTTAGAAATACTTGTTATGTGCTATGTGATCCATGTTCATCCCATTCCCGGCAACATCCCCATAGCTTTAGTCCAAAGTCCCGTTCTCCCTAGAGATATGTGCTATGTGTTTACTTTTTTCGCGCTTCCGAACCAATGATGTGAGTAATGATGCTATGATGGCTTGATCGAGGACTTTCGGGTTCTCCTTCGCCATGTCACATCTAGACTCCACTTCCGGGTCGTGACAACTAATTACTCCCCCATTCATGTTTTCCATATGTAACTTGATACACCCCTTAAAAGTACTTCCTCCGTCCCAAATTAATTGAATTTTTGAGACTTTTTTCAATGTTCAAAATAGTTGAATTGTTCAAAGTTCAAGAAGAATGTTTGAAACCTTTTCTATATTTGTCTATTCATTTATTGAAGTTTATACTCTCTCTGTCCCAAATTAATTGAATTTTTGAGGGTTTTTTTAATGTTCAAAATAGTTAAATTGTTCAAACTTCAAGAAGAATGTTTGAAACTTTTTCCATATTTACTCTTTCATTTATTGAAGTTTTATATTTTCTAGGAGATAAATTACACTACATATTTATGATTTCACAAAGGGCAATAGTGAAAAGTAAGGTGTAAATTTTGTTTTTGAATACTTTTCTTAATATGTGTGCATTACCTCATAAATTCAATTAAAATGGAACGGAGGGAGTATTTTCTAGGAGATAAATTACATTACATATTTATGATTTTACAAAGGACAATAGTGGAAAGTATAGTATAAATTTTATCTTTGAATGTTTTTCTTAATATGTGTGCATTATCTCATAAATTTAATTAAAATGGGATGGAGGGAGTAAATAATAAATGATTAGTTTAATATATCACCATCAAATATAGTAGTGTTTTGAGAAATGGATTGAAAAATAATTATATTAATATCCTTATTATGTTTCATATTAATTGTCCATGTTGACGTTGTACAATCCTAGCCTTATTAATAATCATCGATCATTTGAAACTCTAAATTTGACTGTGCGTATGTACAAACTATTAATACTAAGATTAGTATGACGACAAAGCAATTAAAACTTTCTTAATTTGCTTTAAAATAGACAGTTAAAAAGAAAAACTATCTTTAGTATAGAAACAGAGTGTAATAAGATTAAATTAGGAATAAAATTATCAATGAATCTCTTAATTTTTTTAAATTGGACAAGTGAAAATAAGTATTTATTTTTTATATAGTGAATAAATAAAAGCGGACGAAGAAATTAATATTTTCAATGAGTGAAATGGCTTCTAATAATTACGGATGATATAATAAAATTACCATTCTATTCTTTGCTTAGAAATTCGATTAATTATATTAATTAATGTAGTAATTTTGAGTGTATATATGTATATCATTTATCTTTGTTTCCGAGAAGTGCTTCCTTTTCATGTAGTACTCCTATCCCTCTGAAAAGTAAAAGAATGTGATAGTTGAAAAGCTTTTCTAAAAAAATTGCTCACAATTTATTAGAGTATCAAGGGCAAAACGAAAAAAAAGAAGTTAATTTTAAAAAATGACACATTATTTTAAACTATTTCTAAAAGACTAAAACATCATTTCAAAAAGATAAGATAAAAGTAATACTCCCTCCGTTCACTTTTAGTTATCAAATTTTGATTTGACACATTTATTAAGAAAATAATTATTTGATATTGTAAGTTTATCCTATTAATTGATAGCGCTCACTTACCATATTTTTCAAAGTCATTAACTCAATAACAACAAATTGAGGACATAATAGGAAAAAAATATTGTCGTATCTTAATTTGTCAAAAATAACAAATAAAGGTGAAAATCAAATTAAGAATTTTTTTACAATTAAAAATGAACGGAGAAAGTATTTTTTTTTATTATCGAAGAGTAGTTGATAAGGATAGTCGGAGTCTCACGAAAAAGTTGAAAATAATTTTGGATTTGTTATAAACATATTTAATTTGTAGTGAATGTCTATTATGTAGATTCCTTTAATAGTTAGGAATCCTATTTGAATACCAAGTCAGTTTCTTACTTGAAAACCAAATCAGTTTTTTCCTTAATTATAAATATAAGGGTTTCCTTCATTGTAAAATACAACTGAATATTGTTCAGGAGCAATAAGAAATCTTCTCTCTACCTTTTCTTCTTCATACTTTATAATTTCATAACACGTTATCAGCACGAGACTCTACCGTCTCAAAGAGTGAAGGTTAAGTTTCAAGACTAAGGTATTATTTATTTATTTTCTCTTTATTGATATGCCTAACTTTAAGAAATTTGAATTCGTTGCCCTTCTTAGTTTGGGCAAGAACTACCCTTCATGGGTGTTGGATGCTATGGGTCTTGGAGACACCATTAAGAATGAAAATTAAGCGTCAAAACAAGATTGTGCTAAAGTTATGATATTCTTGCATCATCATCTTGATGAAATTTCAAAAATGGAATATCTCATAGTCAAGGACCCACTTGTTTAGTGGAAAAGCCTAAAAGAAAGATATGACCACTTGAAGATGATCATACATCCAAAATCATGATATGATTGGATGCATCTAAGGCTAGAAGACTTTTAAGTCTATTCATGAGTACAATTCTGTTGTGCTCAGAATCTTGAATATCTCGGTATCACCAAAAAGGTCTATGGGTAAGATGTTGTGTTCAAGTCCCAATGCACCAAATTAATGATATAATGATGACTAAAGAAAAATAATGTGTGCTTTTGGTAAAAAATCATAAAATATATTCCATTGAAAATGCTTCATTCTTTAAAGTGAATGTGGTAGCAGTGCATAATGTCTGAAAGAAGACAAGTGAAAGAATAATGCACGTGAACATGGAGTGAGGTACGAAGCTATCATAAATTGATATACAAAGATGATTGTATTCAATTCTTGAAGAATGAGAACTTTTTGATAAGTGCTACAAATACATATCCATTCTCTAAAGTGAATGTGATAGTATTCAATAAAACTTCTCAATATGAATATGCACTTTATTGTGATAGGATCACGACTCATCTCCAAAAGAGAGATAGAGTAATTGAGAAGAAATAAATATGAAAATTACTCTCTGAGTAATAAATTTGAACTCTGCTCATAGTAAATTAGAAATTTACTAAAATAAAAGGCACGTGTCATGGTAAACTTGGAGTTTACTCATTAGACATATATTGAAGAAATAAAATATTCTTTAAGATTGTTTGTTCTCATGATAAGTTGATTGGGTCAACTAATGTTGGGACTGAATCCCTTAAATTCTGAAAGTATGAAAGGTGAATATGGGATCATTCACCATAATGTGATATTATAAATGGATGCATTTATAAGATAATCACATGCGCATATATTGTCAACTTGAAGTTTGACATTTGCAAAATTGTTTGTGCAAGATAATTGAGTTGGAGCACAACTTTTAGAATACGTAATCAAGACAATTCATCTTGATAATATTGATAAATATCCAAATTGATTGACATTAAATACCTCAAATAAATGGTCAATCATTGCTTATGAAAACAAAAACAAAATCTAAAATATGATAAATTGCATATAAAGATATGCATCAGACGAATACATTATGATCAATTTCTCCTTCAATAGATTTATGGTCAGGGACCATATAATTTTCATCTAATAATTTTGATATGCGGTATATGATTAATAAATATACCATGATGGATTCTCCAAGATATATTAGAATATATGTTAGTTGTCTAACATAAGGGGGAGATAATAAGAAACTAAGATTTGAAATACTCTTATTGAATGCCCTGAAGGACACAGTTCATGACATGCATAAAACATGCAATTGATCCCAAATAAGATAATTCTTGAAAGGAAAGGACCAAATGGTCATAATTAAGAGGCAATGTGCTCTTGAAGAGCTTATGACATAACACTTCATAAAACCTCATGAGAGGAGTAGTTACCTGAAAATAATGAAGTGATGAGATCTCAATAAGTTATGTCGTATTGCAAACCGACAAAAATGATATTTTGTCGATGATATCTTTGATACAATATAACGCAATATTGTAAAAGATTATGAGGATCTAAATTATCTGATATATTAAAACATGCTCTAATTATCAAGTGAATTGGTGCATCTTAGTAAGCATAAAATTTATTTGACTTGCAATCTAGACACTAGAAAACGCCATGCATTTAATATTGAATATTGTCACTGGATAAAATTGATATGAAAATATTTGAAGGATTTAAACTGCATGAAGCATATACAAGTTCTTGAAAAACTTGTTTATAATCCTCATATTGATTATAATTACTCAAGAATCTTTCATATTTGTATGCAAGTTGATAACTTGAATTGGAACTCTTGAAGAGTTTTCAAAAGGCAATAGATTGTTTGCTTAAAGAAGTTGAAGTAAGAAACTTGCAAAAACTCTTTGATCCTAAAGGGTGGATTCTTAAAAAGAGATGAAATAAAACACATTTCACCAAAGCTTTCAACACACATGAGTTCCAAAAGAATGGTGATATAAATGTGCAACAAATTTGTTCAAGTAACAATGTGGCTGATTTGTTTACCAAATCTCTACCAATTGCAACTTTCAAGAAGATGAGCACAAGATTGGGATGTGATGATTCAAGTCTTCGGATTGATGTTCTGATTAGGGGGAGTTAATATGTGATGTACTCTTTTTTCCTTATAAGGTTTTGTTCCATTGGATTTTCCTTGTAAGGTTTTTAATGAGAAATCCAAAATGCGTATTATTAGATATGTGTACTCTTTTTCCTTCACTAGAATTTTTTTCCCCACAGAGTTTTATCTAGTAAGGTTTTAATGAGACACATAATTTAGCAAATAGACATTCAAGGGGGAGTGTTATAAACATATTTAATTCGTAGTTAATGTCTATTATGTGGATTCCTTTAATAGTTGAGAATCCTATTTGAATACCAAGTCAGTATCTTACTTGGAAACCAAATCAGTTTTTTTCTTATAAATATAAGGGTTTTTCCTTATAAATATTAGGGTTTCATTTATTGTAAAATACAACTGAATATTATTCAAGAGCAATAATAAATCTTCTCTCTACTTTTTCTTCTTCATACTTTATAATTTCATAACAGGATCAATCAAATCATTAATAATATTGGCCCTCCACATTCACTACCTAGCTAATTGGTAATTTAGAATTTTATCAATAACCTAGTACTTCTAGATATTTTATTTGTTTCTTTTTTTTTTTTCTTCTTGACTAATTTGACAATGAGTAATGCTAAATGACACAATTTTTTTTGGCACAAATTGACATCAAATGTCAATTTATATTTATGCTCTTTTGGATAATATTCACTAGGATTTTTCCAAATTTTTTATCCATAGGGTTATTCCCTTTTGGGTAATAACCACTAGTTTCCCTCCACATTTAGCTTTTCCTCTAAAATTATCAATATGACAAATAATATACCGTCTTTCGGAGGTCTAAAATTTTCTCAAAAAAATTAAATACAATCAAAACCGACCTCATTTGGTCGGTATTGAATTGAATAAATAAATAATAATATTTTACTTTATTTCAATTTCATAAAAAAAATTAAAAAAATATTTTTCAATGCATTTTAATTATCATATTATTCTATTTAATTTTTTTTATTAAAATCGATCTTCAGTGGTCGATATTCTTTTTAAAATAGAATATCAACTTCCAGAGGTCAGTAATTTTAATCTAATAAATAAAAGGAGTACATTTTTCGTTCATTTTAATCAGAACAGTTTAATACCGATATTTTGAGGTTGCTATATTAACTTTTTTTAAAATAGAATATCGACCTCTAGAGGTCAATAATTTTAATCTAATCAATATACCGAGTACACTTTCATTCCTTTTAATCACAATAGTTCAATATCGACATCTTGAGGTCGCTATATTAATTTTTTTAAATAGAATATCTACTTTTGGAGGTCGATAATTTTAATCTAATAAATAAAAGAAGTACACTTTCAACCCTTTTAATCACCATCCACTACAAAAAAAAAAAATTAGCGATGGATCTTAGCGACAGAACAATATCTGTTGCTAAATAGTGATAGATTAGCTATGAAAGTGTTATTTGGTCGCAAATTATGAAAATAAAAGAATAAACATTGCTTTTAGCTACGAATTAGCGATGAAAATTAATTTCTGTTGCTAAATAGCGTGCCAAGATTTGGCGTTAAATTTGTAGCTACGGAATCAACGATTAAAACTTTGGACTAAATTTATTAAAGTTTAACGACAGATGTAGCGTCAAATAATCCGTAGCTAATTAGTTTTAAGTTTTTTTTCGAGGATGCATTTTCTGGTGAGCCTTTTATTAAAAACCCACTATTAAACGAGAAATAATATACTTTTAATAGAGACACAAGTTTTTCGATTGAATGGCACACTTAAAATGATCAAAAGAAATCCATGCTACTCTGTCCAAGCAGTTCAATAAAAATCAAAAACTTCAAAGTCAAAACATGGAGCAACAAATAGACAGAGAAATACATGGTTTGTGAACTTATTCTTTTCGATATAAGAGTATGTCCATGCTTAATTGAAGAGCCAAAACACAAGATATGATCCTTGAGAAACTATTCTTCCGCAACTACACTTATTTCACCCTTTTCCAACAAGTCAATGCTAATTAGTTTTAAGTTATCAAGATTTTGGAAAAAAAATTCTTTCCTCCTTAAATTATTTTCACAGTATCATTCCTTAGAACTTTTTCATCTTCGTCTTTTTCTCCACATCTTAGCTTTCCCTTCAAAATTGCCAAATTCACAAATATCTCTCTAATTAAATCTTGATTTTTGTTTGGCTATTTGTAAATTCAAGTAATATAATTTTATCAAAATGAATCGTTGTGATGGCAATAGTGAAATAAATCAAATATTTAATCATATTTTTGGATTAGCTACATAAATAAGAAACATGATGAAGCTTCAGAAGGTGGTTATGGCAATGGCGATGGCCCTGATTCTTGTTTGGACAGTTCGAATGAAAATTTTCCAATCTTGCTTCGTGAAGAGTTGAATAGGTCTTAATCAAGCGGAGCAAGAATCATCTTAAAGTGTTTTGGATGGAGAAGAATCTGACTTTGAGGATATATGGTCCGAAGAAGATGAAGAATATCCAAAAAAAATGATGATAATTTTTCAAAGCAACAATATATTGATGGTCCTATTGAAGGTATGAATTTTGATAGTGTTGAAGCTCTCTTGTCATTTTATAAGGAACATAGTCGTCTAACTGGTTTTGATGTTGTTAAGAAGAGCACAAATAAATCAGGTTGTGAATATGCTAGGTATGTGTGTTTTGCTTGTGACAAGAATAGAAAATCAACGCCTAGGACAACAACTAAAATGGTCAATTGTAGACCAAGAGTTAATTGCCTAGTGAAATCTGATGGTTAATGTCGGGTTACAAAATGTAATGACTTGGTTGGTCATTTTTTATTTTTTCTGTAAAAATTACTATTTTACCCTTTCATAAGTTGCTTTAGACCTATTTTGAACTATTTGAATGGTTGAAACTAAAATCCTGAGTTTTAAAAGTTGAAAATATGAATTTTGATATTTTTGGAGGCTTAAGTTATTGAAAAAGTGAGTTTTTGTGTCATTCTGAGTTTTGGAGATCGGATCAGGGATTCGTTGATTCCATTAAATGTCAAAACTAATCTATAAGAAGTTGTGAAACTAAATTTGGAGTTAAAATGAGATTTTTAGGCCCAAAGTTGTGATTTTAGTCATTTTCAAAATTAAAGTTTACTTTGGTCAACATTCAGAATTTGAAAGCTCGGATCAAAATTTCGACAGTTCCAATAGTTTCGAATGGTGAAACTAACGCTAAAAAGAGTCTCATAATATTTTTTGGAGTTTCCGAGGGCAGTTTTGGTATTTTGAGTTTTAAACTAATTTTATTTGTCACACCCCGGGAGGGTACCCTTGGCGTGACCGACACTCAGAGACTATTGCTAGCCTCCAAGTGAACCACTCGGTTTTATCACATTTGTTCAATCACAATCTATTAGCGGAAGACATTAATAACAAAGAATACTCAATGAAATGATAATATGAAAATCCAGGCCAAAGGCCAAACATCCTATCCATCAACTAAGTAAGACTAGTGTGAAAAAACTAGTCAGGAAATAACATCAAATCATAACTCGACAGTCAATTTTATTAAGCCTCTAAACATCTGACAAAGTGGTGCCAATGACAGGTCTATGACTACCTAAAAAAACAAAAAAATAGAACATCTAAACTCAAAGTTAAAAGATAAAACATGTCATCCTCAGAAAGTAGAGGAGGACTTATCAATCAACTGAATGTAATAGGTCCTCAACGATATGCTTGTTGATGACCGCTAGTACCTCTCTCTACATCATGAAAAGATGCAACCCCAAATGGGCGTCAGTACGTGGAATGTACTAGTATGTATAGCAGAATGAAACATGTAAAGACAAAATAACATCAACTAAAATAGATCAACTCATGAAGTAAGGAACTCAGTCATTCAGTCAAAAGTCTAAGGTAAGAATGAAGTTTAGACAATAACCACTCATATACCATCTCATCTTATCCACTCAGAGTACTATCAAGACTTATTTGGGAGTTTCTCTAATTGACAACCATCACCTATGAGCCGGTGATGACATAACGAAGCGATGTCATTGCCATATCCATCCAATACCTTGCCAGGATAAAGGATATCCCATCAGTGAATCCACAATAATAACATCAAGTCATCTTTTTAAGATAATAAGGGAACATCTGATTTTATGGGTCAATCCTCTCCTACGCTAGCAATGTAGTTATTGAGTTCGAGTTGAACTTACTCTTACTCAATTCGGTGCTCAATACATCTTCCAAGACTCAACATGCTCATAAGACATCAACCCTATGGTTAACTCATTCATCTAGTCTCATTGGACATTTATCAACTCAATTCATCCCATCAACCATGAACTCTTTGATTTCATTCTTTCAAAGTTCATCTCTCAACTCATAAGGACTCTATCATGTATCATTCTACTCATATTATTCAGGGAAACAAAAGTAGAGTTACAATATTTAGGGACTTCATAGTCTCATTAGGCTTAATTTTATACTCATGCATACACTTTTAAGTAAAATAGGTAAGGATAACAAGAATTCATGCCAGGGTTCATGTAAATAAGTAAAATCACCTAATTCAAGCATTTAATTCATAAAAACAGTAGTTCATGCAAAATTTTATAGAATTACATTAGAATTTAAGAAAACTTTCAAAAACCATCTACGGAAAACTCAATTCCTTCGTAACTCCATCAATTAGGGTTATGGGGCACATAGAAGAACAAAATTCATGTTTTGGTAAGCCTTAGATACCTAAAAGTTTGAATCTTAGAGTAGCTTGGAAGAATCTTCAAGTTCTCTCTTCAAACCCTAGCATTTTTCTCTCTTGAAACCTCGTTCTATGTTTTGGAGGATGTGATTTAGCATAAAAAGAACCAACTGATATGTTTAGGGCTTTATTTAGGTATAAAAACGTCATGTCTAGGCTTTAAAAGGGTGGAAAAAGACCAAAATAACACTTTAGAAAAAGCTGTCAAAAGTCGTCCACGAAACCCTTTGCGGCTCCACTACTAGAAAAGTTCTATTTGCATGGGCATTTTACATGGAAATTATTTTTTTAGGTGATTCCTACGGATTTTCATGCAAAACATTTAAAATTCATGAATTTAAGAATATTTACTTGCGGAATTTTCATTTGTAGGTAATAGAACAGGCATTTTTGGCAGAATTGAGCGGAAAAATATTAATTATGAAATTACCTGAAAAAAACTTTCGCAAATATTATTTCCGCATGTAATTTCCTTGGTACAAGAAAAGAAAATGGAAAAAAATTCCTCTGAGTTATCGAAGGAAACTTGGTAGGAAATATTACATAGGAATGTTCTTGGGAATTTGTATTTGGGAATTTACCTTGGGATATATGTACCTGGGGATTTAATTGGGATTTTTTGAGCTGTGAATGTATATGGGGATAGTTTTCTGGGGATTTACATATCGATTTAAACATATGAGAATTTACTTGAGAATAGTATTTGTATGGATTTATGTGGGGATAGTATATTGGGGATTTTCCTATCGATTTAGATACATGAAAATTTACTTGGGATTAGTATAGCAGTAGATTTACGTAGGGGTATATACCTGAGAATTTTTCTGCTGATTTAGATACATGGAGATTTACTTGGGTTAGTATAGTAACGAATTTATGTGGAGATATATACCTGGGAATTTTTCTATTAATTTAGATTCATGAAAATTTACTTTGGATAGTATAGCAGCAAATTTATGAGGAGATGATTTCCTAGGAATATAGGCACCTATGGAGTTACCAGATAATATTGGAGCTGCGGAGATATGTAGAAATTCTTCCTATGTAAAAATAAGATGAAATTTTATTTTTATAGATTTACTTAGAAAAAATCAGTGAAAATTTATTGAGGTTTCTTTTAATTAAGGAATCGCCAGAAATAGAATCTTAGGTCTTCTTGATCAGAATTCGATTAGTCACAACTAGGATAGTAGAAATATCAAAATGCTATCGGAATACCCAAAAATTATACCGAAGCTCACTCTACAACTAAAATCACCTCGTGAAATCAATGGAACCATAAAAAATTCAATGCGAGCATTCGAATTCAAAATGTTGACCAAAGTTAAACCTTAGTCAAATTTCAACTTCGAACGTCAAATCCACATAACAACTCCAAATTTAATTTCGATAACTTTCCTAGATCAATTTTCACATTTTTGAACAGATGAAATCATCAAAATTTTATTTTGAAACTCGAATCTCCAAATGATCCCGACCGAAAACTCAAATTTTAAAAACTTAAGTTTTTAAAATTCAACTCTTCAGCAAAAACTCAACTTTCACAGAATTTTCAAAAATCAACGTAACTTTCAAAACTAACCAATTAGAACTCAAGACAACAATCAGGAGGGGTATAAATTTGTTATTTTTCTAAAAATATCAAAAATGACATTCAGGGTCATTACATACTCATTCCGTTGCTTTTTAATTATGACTTACATTAAATTATTTTTTTATTTATTCAGTTTAATAAATCAAGAGAATTTATTGTCTTCTTTCAATATTACCTTGTAATAATAAGTATTTAAATAAATTATTCGTCTAACTTAAATTTTAAAGTATAAATATAATGAGGATAATGTAGTAAGATAAATTCATAAAATAACTTTTTTAAAAGTGATCATTGAGTCAATACGAGACAAGTAAAAAAGAACGAAGAAAGTATTTATTTATTTTTAGACCTTTTTCCTAGATTACAAATTTTTTTATTCTTTCTTGACAATTACCTTTTAGAAAAATGGCCTTCTGGCCTAGTTTTATTAATTTTTAAAAAAAATGATCAAAAGGAGAATTTCCATTGACCAAATTGGAAAACTTTCAGTAAAAGAAAACAAAAGGATAACTTTTAAAGAGGAAAAAAAAAGTCACTCAAAATAAGGACTAAAAAAGATATGGTCAATTTTTTTCCAAATCAAATTAGGTCTGGTTGATTTCTTATAAAAATTGTTCCCTCCTTTGTGACCCAGTAGCAGCAAAGTAAGAATTCATTCCAGAAATTGCAAACACAAGATTTTCAAGGCATCAACCAGTAAAAGTAAGTTTTTTTTATAACCTCGAATTAGCAGATAAGTATTTGAGCCATGAATCTTTGGATGCATTGCATAGTCTATGTTTTCTCTGATTTGCATCAGTGATAATTTTATTTTATGTGACCTTTAAAATTTATTTTGGTTCATGTCGAATACTTGAATTTCAGAATTAAAGTCTTACTGCTTAATCATTAATTCAATTTGTACAAAAGAAAATTAATCTTGAACAACATAAAGAAGTTTGATACTTTCACCGAATATCATGTAAAGGATACTAGATTACTAGCCAATAGGTTAAATAATCACCGAAAGTGGATGCAAAGTAGACTTCTTCCCGGTAAGGCAGGATATACAACTAAATTTATAAATGGCATGGAGAAATTTACTGAATTTATTTGTCGTCAACAAAAGTACTTGTCTGAGGGAGTCATAAGGTGTCCTTGTGAGTTTTGTAAAAATATGAAGTACCTTATTACACCAGATGAAGTTAACGAACATATTTTTCAAAAAGGATTCACAGCAAATTATTGGTATTGGACATCACATGGAGAGGAAGAACCTTCAATTAATTTTAATGAACAAGACAATTTGGGCGCTTCAAGTAGTCGTCAAGGGTATAAATTTGGTATGCCTTCAAATAATCAAAGTAGCCTCTTTGAGGATAATCCAGAACACGTAAATAAATATAAAGAGATGATTCATAATGTTGCAGGTGTAGAATTTAGGCATCAAATAGAATCCAATGAAGAAGAGCCTCCAAATATGAATTCTACTAAGTTTTATGACATGTTGAATTCGACTCAGCAAGCACTATGACTTGGATGTAAATATTCTGAGTTATCCAGACGCGGCTAGAATGATGAGTATTAAATCTGCATATAATATGTCCTAGAGCTGTTTTAATGCAATGACACAATTAATGAGCGATTCAAGTCCCCCAAATAATAAAATCCCTCTTGATTACTATCAGGCAAAGAAACTAGTGTCAGGACTTGGTCTAACTAGTCAAAAAATTGATTGTTGTGTTAACGGATGTATGTTTTACTAAAAGGATGATGAAAATATCGTAGAGCATATGACAAGGCATCACAAATATCGTAGGAAAGAAGGCGTGTTGTGCCACCCATGAGATGGGAAAGCATGAAAATATTTTGATCGAACATATCTGAGCTTTGTTGCAAAGCCTAGAAATGTCAGACTAGGTATATGTGCTGATGGTTTTACATCTTATAGCCAGTCAACATCGCCATACTCTTGTTGGCCAGTGATTGTTACTCCCTATAATCTTCCTCCTGATCTTTGCTAGACTGCCCCATACTTATTCTTATCAATGATCATTCCTGGTCCTCATAATCCCAAAGCAAAATTTGATGTGTTTCTTCAACCACTAATAGATGAGTTGAAATTATTATGGACGAATGATGTACTAACTTATGATGTGTTCAAGAAGCAAAACTTTCTTATGTGAGCATCATTGATATGGACAATTAATGATTTTTCTGCTTATGGAATGCTATCAGGGTGGAGTACAACGGGTAAACTAGCATGCCCGATTTGTATGGAAAACTCAAAAGCTTTTCATTTAAAACATGGAAGAAAAGTTAGTTGGTTTGATTGTCATCGTCAATTTTTGCCTCTTACCCATGCATTTAGAAGAAACACAAATTCTTTCTTCAAAGGAAGAATAGAGAAGTCTACACCTCTCCATAGATTAACCAAAGATCAAGTTTGGAAAAAAGTTAGAGGGTATCCCAAGATAATTGAATCGGGTCCTCGTAAGTTTTATGGCTATGGAACATTTCATAATTGGACTAAAAAAAGTATCTTTTGAAATCTTCCATATTGAAAAGATAATTTGATTCGTTACAATCTAGATGTAATGCATATAGAGAAGAAAGTTTTTTTATAACATTTTTCATACTATCATGGATAATCAAGATAGAACTAAGGATAACCCAAAAGCAAGAATAGACTTGAATAAATATTGTTGTCAAAATGAGTTACACTTGCAATGTGACAATAAAGGTAGATGGACTAAACCAAAAGCAAAATTTACCTTAACAAAGGACCAAAAGAAAGTTGTTTGTCAATGGGTTGAACAACTAAAGATACCTGATGGCTATGCTTCCAATTTAGGTAGATGTGTTGATATGAAAGACTTAAAGCTCTTTGCGATGAAAAGTCATGATTGTCATATTTTCATGCAATGTCTTCTTCCAACTGCTTTTAGTGCTCTTCTAAAATCAATTTGGAATTCTTTTACTGAACTTAGTCGATTTTTTAGAGAGTTGGGCTTAACAGAGTTACGGGAAGATCATTTGAGACAAATAGAACAAAATATTCCTATAACCACTTGTAAGTTGGAAAAATATTTTCTCCTAAATTTTTTGACTCAATGGTGCATTTATTGATTCATTTGCCTTATGAAGCAAGAGTTGGTGGTCCAGTGTAATATCGATGGATGTATCCATTTGAAATGTGTGAATTTTCTTCTAAAAATTATTATTTTTGTCTTAACTCCACACTTTATTTACTTCTCAATATTATTGTAGGTTAATAAACAAATTGAAGACGTCTGTCAAAAATAGATTTAGAGTTGAGAGATCTATTATTGAAGCATATTTGGTTTAAGAAATCTCACACTTTTCTTCTCATTATTTTGAATCTCACGTCCTATCTAGCAATAATAAGGTTGGGTGTAATGATGTATTTACTGAAAAATATGTAAATCAATCAACTCTATCAGTCTTTAATCCCTCTGGCCGAACTTATGGCCGTGAAAGTACTCGATGGTTAGATGATAAAGAAGTTGTTGCAGCACAATTACATGCTCTAATAAATTGTGATAAGGTTAAGCCTTTCCTCAAGTAAGTTTTAAATATTGTGTACATTTAAAGATGAAACATAATATTATTTAAATGATAACTAATTACTAATGTAAATGATTGCAGTTTGTATGAGCAGTTCCTAAGGACTAGTTGCAATGATCTTAGTGATGAAGTCATTGATAAACAAATTGAAGCAGACTTTCCATGATGGCTTAAAGAATATGTATGAATTAACATAAAGTAGTTATGATAGAAGAATATATTATTTATAAAAAGTGTCATTTATAATATTAATCTAACTTAATTTTATTATCTCATAGGTTCATTCTAATCCACAGGAGACATCTCATAATCCATATATGAAAATCTGTCTCCTGATCCATATATGAAAATCTTTGTTGAGGGACCACTAAGAAGAGCAAAATCATAACCTATTTATTTTGTAAATAGATATAAATTTCACACTTATAACTGGGGTGAAGGAAGAAAAACATTTAATAGTGGGGTGTGTGTTAGTGGTACTAGACAGGATGACACTATAAATGAATATTATGGTATTTTGAAGGAGATTCTCGAATTAGAATGACCAAAGACACCTATTCAGAAGTTATTTTTGTTTTATTGTGATTGGTATGATCCATATAAACATGGTATGAAGTTGATAGTCAATTTGATATTATCGAGGTTAGAAAAAGGGAAAGATATGCTAAATTTGATCCTTTCATCTTTCCCGAAACAACATCTCAAATTTATTATGCAAATTATCCTGAAAATAAAGGAGATAAGCTTGACTAGTGGGTGGTTATGAAAATAAAACCAAGAGGACTTGTGGATGAAAGACACAATTTGGAAGTTGCTTATCAAAAGGAGCAATCACATGATAATGTCAATATAGAGGATGACCCGGTTGATTGCTTACACAATGATCAGGTTAAAGATGAGGAGATTGATATGAGTGGTATTCAAGTAGATGAGCATGATTTAGTTAGTGATCAAGATGAGGACATATCTAGTGCAGAAGAAGAAGAAGAATTTTTTGATAGTGACAATAATTCAGATGGACATTTTCAAATACAAGACGAGGATGAGGGTAAGGACGAGGACGCAGAAGAAAGTGAAAACAATGATGAAGATGAATGATACTATTAATTTATAAATTATTTGATATTATCTTATTTTCAATAGTATATTTTCTTTCGAAGACATTATGTTTTTTCATATGGCTAGCTACTTAAAGTTTTTATAATATTAATTAGTCAATTTGTTTTTTCCTCATGTGAACTTGAATCTTGTTAAACGTCAAAATGGTATGTATAGTAAATATTATCTTATTTTTATGCTCTTAAGGTAATTTGTTGTTAGCATTAAATATGTATTTGCTTAATTTTGTTGTGACTAATTGAATATTATTTCTTACTTTCAGATATCAGGTGCAGGGTTAAAAAAAAAATGGACAGACTAATGGTAAGAGAGAAAAATTACAAAAAAAAAAGAAACACGCCATAAAGCCTCAAGAAGCTCAACTGCCTTCCATAATTCCATCATGTCATCTTCTATCTCACACTAATTCACATTAGGTTCATAGAAATTTGTTGCCACAAAATATTCTTGACGTCAATCAACCTCAACTTCATAGTACTGACTCTCAACCTCAATCTGATCAATCCCCATCTATAAATATGGTTATTGAACCAATGATGTCTCCACCTACCAGTACAGTCACTGAACCAATGATTTCTCCGCCTACCAATGTCACTCTAGCCACCTCGTATAGTGTGATTGGTGATGACAATGATGATAATCAAATATGGATTGTAGCTAAAGCAGATGTGTAATATTAACTTTTGGCACATATACTTAATTTTTTATGACTTTAATTTATACATTATCAATAATTATTGTATTTCTATGTAGGTTTGATCCTCAGAAGCCAGTTATTAAAGGTATTGCTAATTATATTCATAGTAAATTTGAGTTGGCTAGACCTTCTTGGAAGAAGTTCCCACAAGCTACTCGAGATATGTGGTTTGATGAATTCAAGGTAAGGAGATGTAGTTGTTATAAGTTTATTATAAGACTAATTAAAACTTCAGTTGATATATACTAACAACATTACAAATTATTGTAGAAGAATTTTGGATGGGTCCCTCATCATATTGATATTATACGATAAAATTTTGAAAAAAGAGCAGCTGCAAGAATGTCTCAATTATTTCAAGATATTAGAAATTATTTGCCATTGAAGTCACACTGGATAGGGGATGTTGTATTCAAGGAAATGAAGAAGTACTGGAGTCTCCTGCATTTAAGGCAAAGTCTGAACAAAATAAAAAAAATACCGATGCAAATGTTGGTGCCTCAGTTCATACGGGTAGTTGTATACCTCATTGTGTGATTTATAAGAGAATGTTAAAATATAGATTATTTTCAATTCATTTTTCATCAATAAAATCATATAAACATTTATAACATACATATCTATTTCTTTTAAAATTACAGAAGGAAGCTACTGGAAAGGATCCTTCTTTTTCAAAATTTTATTTTCGCACTCATCAAAAAGAAAAAGATAAAAGTTGAATAAATGAGAAAGCTGAAGCTGCTTATGTAAGTTTTTCTTCTATACTTTTTCTAATAATTGTTTCATCTATAAGTTGCTTTCTATATATACACCACATAAAAAAAAGCTTTTTTATATGAAAATGTATTGTTAAGAGCTCTCTATTTTGTGTAGTTTTAAAGTGTTGTTAAATATATTTTGATCATTTCTTTAGTTGTTGAATATGTTACTGCTATGAATTGTCTATCTTTTTGTTCAAAGGCACCATGACCACTGTCAGTGATGGTTGGCCGCAATTCCCTAGTGATAATCTGCAACTAAAATCCCTAATAAATTCTTATTTGAAATTTTAAACCTTAGAAGTTCCTAAAACTCCTAACTTTATTCCAATAAAAGATATCACATATGTCCAGGGGAAACCAATAGTGTTATGGGAGGAAGAAGAGGTCAATGATATGATTATTTATGAAAACTTGTAGTTCACTGTAATAGAAAATTTATTCAATGAATTTCCTAAAGTTAAAGAGATCCATAAAGTTATTGCTTTTTAGTCTGAAATAAAGGAAGAATGCAAGATTGACTTCTTGAGAGATAGATACATATTTATTCTCCTCACCACTATAAAGGATTACATTCACGTTATGTCAAAGTCTACCTTTTTACTTAGAAAAAATATGGGTATTATTAGATGAAGACCTTCAACTGGGAGCCTTGGTTCAATTCAGAGGCAGAAACAACTACGGTTCTAACATGGATTTCTTTTCCATACTCTCTACCATATTTTTTTCTATAAAAGAACCTTTATTTTTTATGGCCAAAGCTATTGGTAAGCCTCTCCAGGTAGATATGATTGTTAAACATAATCCAAACCTACTTACGCCAAGGTTAAAGTAGAGGTTGATCTATTGAGAGATTTCCCCAAACATATAAATTTTACAATCAGGAATGCTAGTTCTATAGAAATTATCTTGACATGGATAAATATTCAATATGATTACATGCCAAAGTATTGTTATTCCTATAAATATTATGGACATAAGGAGATAGAGTGTTTTGTACTCCATCCCGAACTGAAAATTCCAAAAGAAGAGGTAGACAATCACTGAGAAAACCATTAACAAGAAAGAGAAGAAAGAATTTAGATGAGTGGGAAAATTGTCGGACAACAATATCAGATTTAGGAAGTTATGCCAAGGATAAAAGAAAAAGAGAAAGAGATACCATTAAAAGGAAAGGGTGACAACAGAGAAACAAACCAGAGCAAAAATGGAATAACAGTAAGGATATGAGAGTTTTCACACCAAATCAGGGAATGAGACTGCACTAAGATAAGAATATCAATACAACTATTGAATATGTTATTGCTCTTTGAACTACAATTAAATTATTTATCCAAAGTGAAATAAAATAAAGTAGAAGGTGATTTCTTTAAGAGGTAAAATATAATATAGACCTAATTTTTGAGTTATATGAAACAACCAGAAGGAAAGTTTAGTTAATTAATCCATCATTATGTGTGTCAATGGTGGCTTTGACTTGGCCCTCTCTTCGAGCTCATATTCACACTCATCGAAAGAAAAAAAAGATAAAAGTTGGGTAAATGAGAAAGTTGAAACTGCTTATGTAAGTTTTCCTTCTATATTTTTTCTAATAATTGTTTCATCTATAAGTTGCTTTCTATATATACACAACAGAAAAAAAACTTCTTTATAAGAAAATGCACTGTTAAGAGCTCTCTATTTTGTGTAATTTTAAAGTGCTGTTAAATATATTTTGATCATTTCTTTAGTTGTTGAATATGTTGCTTCTATGAATTGCCTATCTTGTTGTCCAAAGGCACCATGAACACTGCCAGTGATGGTTGGCTGCAATTCCCTATTGATAATTTTCAACTAAAAATCCCTAATAAATTCTTATTTGAATTTTATAACCTTAGAAGTTCCTAAAACTCCTAATTTTATTTCAATAAAAGATATCATATGTGTCCACGAAAAATCAATAGTGTTATGGGAGGAAGAAGAGGTCAATGATATGATTATTTATGAAAACTTGTAGTTCACTGTAATGGAAAAAAATTTCAATGAATTTCCTAAGGTTGAAGAGATCCATAAAGTTATGATTTTGCAGTCTAATATAAAGGAAGAATACAAGATTGACTTCTTGGGAGATAGATACATACTTATTATACTCACCACTATGAAGGATTGCATTCACGTTATGTCAAAGTCTACCTTTTTCCTTAGGAAAAATATGGGTATTATTAGATGAAGACCTTGAACTGGGAGCCTTGGTTCAATCCAGAGGCAGAAACAATTATGACTCTGGCATAGATTTCTTTTTCATACTCTCTACCATATTTTTTTCTATAAAAAAATCTTTATTTTTTATGGCCAAAGCTATTGATAAGCCTCTTCAGGTAGATATGACTGTTAAACATAATCTAAACCAACTTACGCTAAGATTAAAGTAGAGGTTGATCTATTGAGAGGTTTTCCCAAACATATCAATTTTACAATATCAGATTTAGAAAGTTATGCCAAGCATAAAAGAAAAAAAGAGGCACCATTCAAAGGAAAGGGTAACAACAGAGAAACCAACCAGAGCAAAAATAGAATGACAATAAGGATATGAGAGTTTTCACACCAAACCAGGGAATGAAACTGCAACAAGAGAAGAATATCAATAAAGCTATTGAATATTTGCTGCTCTTTGAACTACAATTAAATTATTTATCCAAAGTGAAATAAAATAAAGTAGAAGGTGCTTTCTTTAAGTGGTAAAATATAATATAGACCTAATTTTTGAGTTATATGAGACAACCAGAATGGAAGTTTAGTTAATTAATCCATCATTATGTGTGTCAATGGTGGCTTTGACTTGGCCTTCTCTCCGAGCTCCTATTCACACTCATCAAAAGAAAAAAGATAAAAGTTGGGTAAATGAGAAAGTTGAAACTGCTTATGTAAGTTTTCCTTCTATACTTTTTCTAATAATTATTTCAGCTATAAGTTATTTTCTATATGTACACAATAGAAAAAAACTTCTTTATAAGAAAATGTATTGCTAAGAGATCTCTATTTTGTACAGTTTTAAAGTGTTGTTAAATATATTTCAATCATTTCTTCAGTTGTTGAATACGTTGCTGCTATGAATGGCCTATCTTGCTGTCCAAAGGCACCATGGACACTGCCAGTAATGGTCGGCCGCAATTCCCTTGTGATAATCTGCAACTAAAATTCCTAATAACTCTTATTTGAAATTTATAACCTTAGAAGTTCCTAAAACTCCTAACTTTATTCCAATAAAAGATATCACATATGTCCACGGGAAACTAATAGTGTTATGAGAGGAAGAAGAGGTCAATGATATGATTGTTTATGAAAACTTGTAGTTCACTATAATAGGAAATTTTTTCAATGAATTTCCTAAGGTTGAAGAGATCCATAAAGTTATGATTTTTTATTTTGATAGAAGAATGCTAGATTGACATCTTGAGAGATAGATACATACTTATTCTCCTCACCACTATGAAGGATTACATTCACTTATGTCAAAATCTACTTTTTTCCTTAGGAAAAATATGGGTATTATTAGATGAAGACCTTTAACTTGAAGCTACTAGAACCTTTCACGAGACCAATTCATGACTCATAGAAGATTTTATGACCCGTAGATGGATTTGTGAAGTCTGAGGCTCAAAATATAATTTTTTGGAACTTTTCACGAAACCTAACTTTACGGGTTGTACTTCAATCTACGACCGTATGTGGTTTCGTGGAACTACTCTGCTCTGGCAGTGTTCAGTAAAATGGCCATTACGTTTGACTCCGAACTCCAAATGAGGTGAAACCAGTTGCGTTGGAAAGCTAATTCAAAAAGCTTTTATTTGGTTGGTCATAAGCTATCTAATTATTTGTGTGATAAGAGTTTAAATTGTTTAAAGTTTACCCTTGCATAATCCAACACTAGAAACTTAATTTATTATAAAGTTTTGAACTCGTCTAAGTGTTAGTAGTCTCTTATGACCCTAATACATACTCCAAATGTAAGAATGAATCTTCAAACATGGGTACATGTAAGAATAGATATATGGGGTATTACAATATCTCCCCCTTTAGGATCATTCGTCCTCGAATGATGATCAACTCAAGGCTTATTAAACAAGAACACTATCAAGAACTCCAACACTCAAATACTCGAATACTCATACTCTAGAATCAACTTCAACTCAGGATTTATAATTGAAAGACCATTTCTAACATCATCATTAGGCACGAATACAATTAAAGACATGCATACTCATATACTCATAGTCTCGAAAAAGGCATCAACTCAAAGATAAGAACTCAACAATAGAAAAGTAACTCAGAGAATAGAAATGATATATTACCATCAATTTCATCATTTGGAGGCACAAACAGGTGAGGGTATCTAGCCTTCATATCCTCTTCAGCTTCCCATGTAGCCTCTTCAACAAATTGACTTCTCCACAACACGTTTACTGATGCAACCTCTTTAGTTCTTAACTTGCAAACTTGATGATCCAGGATTTGGATTGGGATCTCTTTATAACTCAAATTATCTTTCACTCCAATGCTTTCAATAGGCACAACAAAGGATGAATCTCCCAAATATTTCTTAAGCATAGAAATATGAAAGACCGAATAGATGGTTGCTAGCTCTAGTGGTAGCTCTAACTCATAAGCTATATTTCCCACTCTCTTCAAAATTTGGTAAGGACCAATATATCGAGGACTCAACTTTCCTTTCTTCTCAAACCTCATTATACCTTTCATAGGTGATACTTTCAAGTATACCCAATCATTCACTTCGAACTTTAGGTTCCTTCTCCTAACATCAGTGTAGGACTTATAGCGACTCTGATAGTTCTCAATCTCTCTTCGATGACCTTTACTTTCTCCATACCTTGGTGTACCAAGTCTTGTCCAATTAATCCTGCTTCACCTACCTCGAACCATCCAATCGGTGATCTACATCTCCTCCCATAAAGGGCCTCATATGGAGCCATCTGAATGCTCGATTGGAAGTTGTTGTTGTAGACAAACTCAATCAGAGGTAAATGATCATCCCAATTATCTTTGAAGTCAATGGCAAAGGCTCTCAACATATCCTCCAGGATCTAAATTGTGTGTTCTGCCTAGCCATCAGTCTGAGGGTGAAAAGCGGTGCTAAGATTCACCTTCAAACCAAGCCTTTTTAGAAAGATCTCCAAAATCGTGAAGTAAATTGAGTTCCTCTATCTGCGATGATGGACAAGGGAACTCTATGCAATCTAACGATCTCTTTTATGTATGACCAAGAATAATCCTCTGCAGTGTCAGTTGTCTTGACTGCCAAGAAGTGTACAAATTTTGTCATCCAATCAACTATCACCCAAATTGAGTCATGCTGTCTGCGAAATCTCGATAAATTTGTAATGAAGTCCATATTGATTATCTTCCATTTCATTCTGGAATCTCAAAATTCTGGGCTACTCCTCATGGCCTTTGATGCTCAACTTTTACTTGTTGGCAATTTGGGCACTTAGAAATAAACTCAACAATGCCCCTCTTGATTCCACTCCACCAGTGGACCTCCCTTAAGTCATGGTACATCTTAGTTGATCCCGGATGAATGGAATACCTAGAATTATGGGCCTCTACCATGATTCTCTCTCGAACACCATCAACATTTAGAACACACAGTCTGCCTTGATAGCTCAATACTCCATCTCCCCTTTTTGCGAAAGTCATCACCTTCTGTTTATGCACATCTTCCTTCAATTGTAGCAAGATGGGGTCTTGGTCTTGATTTTCCTTCACCTCCACTACAAGAGATAATGCAGACCCATTTTGAACATTAACTCCACCTTCGTAGACTCTTCAAGTTGTACTCCCAATCTGGCCAATGTATGCACTTCTTTTGGCAACTCTTCCTTTCCTTCCTCAACATGGGTCGTGTTGCCCATTAACAATCTGCTAAGATCATCAGCAACAATGTTAGCTTTACCCGGGTGGTAGAGGATGCTCAAGTCGTAGTCTTTGAGCAACTCCAACCATCTTCTCTGCCAAAGGTTGAGATCTTTCTAGTTGAATACATATTGTAGACTCCCGTGATCAATAAACACATCTACATGCACCCCATACAAGTAATGGTGCCAAATCTTTAATGCAAATACCACCGCAGCCAGCTCAAGATCATGAGTTGGATAATTTCTCTCATGGACCTTGAGTTATCTCAAAGCATAAGAAACTACCTTTTCTTTCTGCATCAACACACATCCCAATCCCACTCTAGAGTACATAATAAATGACAAATCCATTAGTCTCTATAGGCAAAGTTAATGTTGGTGCAGTAGTCAATTTGGTCTTCAATTCTTGGAAACCTTTCTCAAATTCATCAGACCAAGGAAACATAACTTTCTTCTGAGTTAGCTTAGTCAATAGCAAGGCTAGAGAAGAGAACCCCTAAACAAATCTGCGATAGTAACCTGCCAAACCTAGAAAACTACTTATATCAGTTGGAGAGGTGGGTTTAGTCCAGTTCTTAACTACCTCAATCTTCTGCATATCCACTCGAATACCGTCACCCAAAATAACATGGCCTAGAAAAGTCATGGACTTGAGCCAAAACTCACATTTGGAGAATTTTGCATACAACTCACTGTCTTTGAGCGTCTGAAGAACAATTCAAAGGTGATCGACATGCTCTTCCTCATCTTTGGAGTACACTAATATGTCATCAATAAATACAATCATGAACATGTCAAGGTACTATCTGAATACTCTATTTATCAAGTCCATGAAAGCGGTAAGAGCATTGACCAGTTCAAAGGACATTACCAGAAACTCAAAGTGACCATATAAGGTTCGAAAAGTCATCTTCGGAATGTCACACTCTCTCACTTTCAACTAGTGATAGCCTGATCTAAGGTCTATCTTAGAGAAAATGGTGGCACCCTAAAATTGGTCAAACAAGTCATCAATTCTTGGAAGGGAATATTTATTTTTAATGGTCACCTTATTCAACTGGCGATAGTCTATACACATCCTGAGGATACCATCCTTCTTTCGAACAAATAGGATTAGATACTCGACCTAAAAAATCCCTTTTCCAAGAGATTTTTCAATTGATCTTTCAGTTCCTTCAACTTGGAGGGAGCTACTCTATATGGAAGAATAGACATGGATTGAGTATCGAGGAGATCACCAATCCCAAAGTCGATCTCCCTATCAGGAGGGACTCTAGGCAAATTATCAAGGAAGACATCAGGAAACTCATTGACAACTGGAACTGACTCTAAAGGTGGAGAATCTACATCATCAACCTTAACTCGCATGAGGTGATAAATACACTCTTTAGAAATTAGCTTTCTAGCCTTAAGGTAGTAAATAAACTTATCCTTAGGCATTGCAGAACTACCCTTCCACTATATAACAGACTCATTTAGAAATTGGAATTTGACCGTCCAAGTAGTACAGTTGACAGAGGCATAATAGGCGTAAAGCCAATCCATACCAAATATCACATCAAAGTCAACCATCTGTAACTCAATCAAATCAACAAGAGTATCCATATGATAGATGGACACTACACAATCTCTATAAACCCTTTCAGCTATGATAGGCTCACCAGTAGGAGTAGAAACACTGAAGGGATCAAGAAGACATTCAGGAAGTATCTCAAACTTACTAGCCACATATGGAGTCATAAATGATAAAGTGGCACCTGGGTCAAGTAAGACATATACATTACAGGAAAAAACTTGAAGCATATCCGTGACAACATCTAGTGTAACTTCCTGATCCAGTCGATTACCTCCATCACATATAGACGATTTATACCC
>JBCEWC010005184.1:0-25560 GCA_038996855.1 Solanum aculeatissimum | reverse complement strand
TCTTGAGCATCCTCATCGGCCTTAGAACCATAGAACTCCGGAGGGTTCATACGAGTGAAGTCCCTCACTCTTGAAGTTGGAGTAGTGACAGGGGCCGGGTTGACGGGTCGAGCTTGGTTGGCCAGCGCTTGGGCCAACATAGAGACAACATTGCGAAACTCGGAATGGGTCACCTGTTCCTCAACCGGTCCTCGAGGAGCCATTTCCTCAACTTCCGGAGCTGTACGGGGAAAGGGAGCTCTTCTTGGAGGCATTTTCTGAAAGAACGACAATACCACAGTTTATAAACTTATCATAAGATCATATGGCACAACATAAAGGAGAAATGGAATGAGATCATTCCTAGAACGTCATCATAGCCTATTGTTCATAGACATGGCGAGCATCACACCCATGTACAAGACCCTAATCGACACGGCATGTTGGAATCCAAGGATTATTACAAACCTAGGACTCTAATACCATATTTGTCATGACCCTGATAGGGGGGCCTAGATGAGATATGGCGAAGGAGGACTCGAAGACCCTCGATCAAGCCATCATAGCATCATTACACACATCATCAGTTCGAAAGCGCGGAAGCTAAGCACATAACGTGTAAGCTTTAGGGGATTTGAGACTTGGGACTCAAGCTATGGGGACAATGTTGGGGTTGGGACAAGCATGTATACGCATAGCACATAGAAATAATCTCTAAGGGGACGGGTGAGTAGGACTCAAGCTATAGGGGCACACCGGGATTATGGGACTCGCCACATAAGCACATAGTCTTTCACAATACCCGTCATACAAGTCATGAACATGATAAGAGATAACTTCCATAATCAAGGCTAAATAAGCATAGTATTACATAACCAAAGGTTCAACATACAAGTCAAGCGTACAAGAGTATAAATTTGTCCAACAAGCCTCTACAAGGATGAGCGGGGCCTCGATAAGTTTGAGGCTCACCCTCAAAGACAAAGAAAGTAAATACATAATGTAAAGTAGTAGATAGACGGTGGCTATTTCCCTTGAACAAGAGGGCTCACCACTAGCAAAGTCTTCAACGAAGTAGTCAAGCATCGTCCGGTAGAATGTAAATGTCACCCACGATCCCTACATGGTTAGAACCTGTAGACAAGAATATGGGTTAGCACAATTAAGCACTAAGTATGCGGACATGCAATGCATATGACAAGTGTAGTATGACCAAGCAACATGTCAAGGGGACAAGTGATACGAAAGAGTGCACATAGCCAAAGAGTAATATAACAAGATGTTATGCCATGATGCATAAGATGCAATCCTATGGTCATATATAGCGAGGATGTGACGTCAACCGACAACAAAGGAGACTCGAACGAGCTACTACTCGTATCCGAACTACAGGCCAAGTAGTACCCTAGTCAACCCTACAACAAGGGGATACAAAACAAGTCAATCCCTATCTAGGGAGATAACTCATGGTGGCACATGGTTTGACGAAAAGGGTGGGGCCCATGGGGGTAGCCCTCTTACAACCCAATCCCTCGGTACTAAGTTTCATCCCACGAGAATACATATATATACATGCAATTTCAAATCAGAAGACTTACATCCTTCGCAAATCATGCATCATTAGTCAAAACCAAAACCATTTATCAAATCATTCTTATGCTTAGGCCAAAGGCCAACAAGAGTTTCCAAAATCGTTGTCAAAATAATTCTATATTAATGCAATAAGAGTAACCCATCTACATAGCTTATCATATCAAGCCTTCAATACACATCAAAATGGTGCAAGCACCCAAAATGCTCAATGAGACAAAATGGAGAGACTATGTGATCACAAGCCTAAACATATCATATCATATCAAAGATTCATCAAGAGTTTCACCATAACAATAGCCACGCATATGCCATAAATGATAAACAAGAACATGGGTATTCGAAATTCAAACTTACTTTCACAATTTGAAAGATATTTTCTCATAAATCATGTAGAAATCCATAAATAAGCCATAATACAAGTTACCCATGCTTAATTAAATCATAAAAAAGGACATGCAAGTTTATCAATAAGGGTTTCCATGAACATTCATAAATTAAAGCTTAAAATCATGTTTAAATCACCTAAAACCTACAACACACAAGTCCCAACACTAAACTACATCAATATTAGAAGAACCCATAACTTAATTGAAAGCTTAAAAATCGAATTTAAAAGGTTAGGGTTCTTGGGTCATCAAGGATGAAAGAAGATCCTTGAATCAAATCCCACATACCTTAATTTCACAAAAGGAATTGCAAAGTCAAACTTAGCCAAGGTAGTCTTCCCCAATTTCTTCAAGCTTTCTTCAATGGAGGCCAAGAGGATTTTAGAATTCCCAAAGTGAATGGAGGAGGCTTAAAATAGATGAATGAGGGTTTAGGTCTTGATGTAGGGGTTTAGGAGACCTTAGGATACCTTAAAGGGGCTTAGGGAATTATTAAATCATGAAATTACCATTAATTAAACGGCCAATTAACTGTAACACAGTGTCTCATGGACTGCTACAGTGCCCGTCAAAGTGTCACACGGACCAATTACTGTACCATCAAACGACACTCAGCCAAAATCTCAACGCGAGCTCTTGGAGGACTTTATGGACCACTTGACAGGAGGATTCACGGACCGTGTGACTTAACACAGACCGTGTATTGGTCCGTAGACCTACACTTGGCCCAAGAATCAACTCCCAACTCAAGAAAAGCTTCTTCCCCACTTGATGGGCCACTTCACGGACCGTTTCAAGGTTCACGGACCGTGGGGTGGTCCGTGAGCCATGACTTGCGTCTTGGGGTGGTTTCTGGCCACCCCCAACTTATTGGACCTTGGCACAGACCCCCATATGGACCGTAACAAGTTTCACGGTCCGTGGCCCTTGCCTTGGGCCCTTTTCAGGGCCTATCTCCAATGTCTACTGGATTTTAGGCAGTCCCACTATTTTGTCCATAACATCCTCATTCGAACTCCGAATCGAATGAAACTAATTGCTTTGGGAAGATAACTCAAAGAGCTTCAATTTGATATGTATCAGACCACACGCGTCAAGCCGTATCAAAATTTATTCTAGCTCAAAGTCTACTGTCAAAATGGCCTCTCTAGGCCACCAAATGATCCATTTTGCATTTGGCCACTTTAACTCAATCCGTGGCTACCAAAACTCAACCATGACCAGTATAACATCATACAAGACCAACCATAAAGAGGTTTCAAAAATATTTGGGTCCTTACACTACTTGACGTGACATATTGGACTCTGAGGATCATTTACAAACCTAGGGATCTGATACTACCTTTGTCATGACCTGAAGGTAGGGCCTAGATGTGACATGGAAAAAAAGAACCCAAGAGTCCCCAATCAAGCCATCCAAGCATCATCGCACACATCATTGGTTTGGAAGCGCGTAACAATATCATGGTTGAAAGGAGAACCATGAATCAATCCCACATACCTTGATCAATCAAGAGGAACAAGGAGAATTTATGAAGAATTGAGTCTTCCCTTGATTCCCAAGATTATTCTTCAATGAAACTTTAAGAGAAATTGAATGGAATTGAGGGGATTTGAATTGAATGAGAGTGAAAAGGACTAAATTAGAAATTTAGGAGGGCTTAAAATGCTAAAACGACATTAGGATTAGTTAAAAATTACAATTAAACCATTATTGAAATGAGGAAGGAAAACTGAATTGTCACTGACAAATGCCGCTACACGGACCGTGTAGTGACTCACGGTCCGTGCACCTTGCCTTAAGGCTTCACTTGAAGATGAGCACTAACTTAGCAACGGGTAGGAAAATTTGAAGCATCACCCCCACAGTTAACTACACGGACCATGAAGGTCCATATGGTCCATGAGCCTCTCCCGTGAAGCTACACTTGGAACTAATCTTTGCCCATGAACAATCCTTACTTAGAAAAATTCACCCCTCGTAACCACACGGCTAGGCACACGAGTCGTGAGGCTTCACACGGACCGTGAGGTGGTCCGTGGAGCTTCCCTTGGCTGTTGGCTGGTACACCACACGGACATGTTCACGGGTCTTAAGCCTCCACACGTTCTGTGAACCTTACCTTCAAGTCGACATGATTCTTGGATGTTAACCTTATACATAGAATTAATCCATAGGCCAAGGCCATCATGAAACACTTTACCACGCCTCTTGAGAGGTCGCCCGGCCTGCCTTATGGACCATGAGGCAACACACGGTAGTGCCTTAGCCAATTTCCCTCTTCCCTTTTTCCAGAATGCTTTCTAGTGCAGGCAGTCTCATCGTAAAAGCCATAACTCCCACATACGGACTCCAAATTGAGTGAAACCAAGTGTGTTGGAAAGATAACTCAATGAGCTTCAATTTGAGAGGTCATGGGACACACAGTTCATCCTTTACCAAGAGATATGGATATTTAAAGTTATTACTCCCATGAGACGTCAAGCAAAACCTAACCAATGTGATTTCTTCCAAGACGGTTATGCAAAAGAGTCTCGGAAAACTCATTAGCTAACCAAGATAGGTTCAAATCAGTCTTCAATCAACATCACAAAGTTCAAAATTTTCTAGGTTGTTACACCTAACAACATCAATATAAGAAAGAGCATAAGGGCTTGTTCTTGAAGGATGGGAACTCACTAAGTGTTCACAAGTAGAATACAATATATATCCACAAAAGTGAGGAGTGATATCGTTGTCCATCCTTACATGGTGATATTATGTTGGAGAGAGTATGCGTTAGTACATTGGAATTTACTAGGTATGTAAGCATGTTGTGCATCAATGAACATGGTACATAATAGCAATATGCATGGGCATGTCAATAGAGTAAGGACAAGATATGAATGATCAATGCATCTTTAAAATAATGGAAAGAAGCATAATAAAACATTTCAGGGCCTAGTAGACATATATATATGGGAATAAGTCTATATCTAATAATAAGACCATGAAACTTATTACATGAAATCCCAATGTTTCATCTACACTAAGCAAAAGAGGAGCCTACTTTGTCAAGGTAGACTCAACCCTCACCCTATAGGCTCTATCCTAGCACGGTAAGAATCACATATACATAAATACCACACCCCACCCTTTAGGCTCTATCCTGGCGCAGTGAGTATCACATTAAGAAGCTATATGGATCCATTAGCTAGCCTTATAGGTACAAAATTTTAAACCTATGGTGGAACGTAGTTATAGGATAATGTATTCTACCAAGGTCCTCTTAGTGTTATGTCATATCCCACAAAATAAAAGATCATGCATATATATATATATATATATATATCATAATTCATGCTTTATCAAAATCATACTTTCTCAGTTTATAAAATAGGAATCATGACCACGTGAAAATGTATCTAATACGCCTAAATTCACACTTCAAAAGAAGGGTAAAGAGGTCGTTGTTCAAATATAGAACCCAACAAGAGTTGGGATCGATCCTACAGGGAACGCGTGAGAATAAAGCTACCAGCGCTTAGTTCAAGGTGTAATAACTATTTTTCGAAATAAAAATGCATAATATAAATAGGGGCTTGTGTGTTACGAAGACTAGTTATCAAGAGTATTCTAATAAGAATTACCTAACAGTGACTACTGGACTAGTTATCAAGAGTATTCTAATAAGAATTATCTAACAGAGACTACTGGAGCTCAATAACTTATTGCTAGACTAGGTTTGCGGTCCCCATGACACCAATTTTGAAATTCGAACCTAAGGCTTCTACGATTGTGATCACATACACAGAGTAAGCAAACAGTTAACACCTAATTAACCTTTCGGTCCCTCCTAGGCGCATCTCGTTCATCACTTTCAAGTCTCAGAATGTTTACCCTTTTTTCCCCTTGCTTTAACCCAAGGATTCTCTCACCTTCCGATCTCGAGCACTTAGACTAGGTTAATAACCTCAAATTTTGTCATAGGATTTTTTTCCTAATCACTACATCCCTCTCAGACATATAATGAATACAAGCTTACCCTAATGCGTCGACTCATTAAGATGTAAATTATATTGAAGAATTCCTATGATGTCTATGATGATCACTCTCGAATTTCGCCCTGCATTTGCCTATCTCACTTGGTTATCATGGTTCCCACAATCCTAGTTGTGGGTTTAGCCTAGCATGATTGAAAAAAACAAATTATAATAAGAAAAAAGAGCATAATTAGCACTTACAAGTGAATACACAATGAATTTACGGATCACAATCATAAGTGAGCGGATGCAAAACCATAAATTTGATAAAATAGCTTCAAGAACGTCATTCTCTCTATAATTCAGTCTCCAACAGTTTTTAATAATGAAAAATGACCTAAAAATACATATATATATTAACTAAAACCTAATCCGACTTAAAATAGGAAATCTAGCTTTCGGCATAGTTGACGGCAACTACACAGACCGTGAGGCACTTCACGGTCCGTGAGACGATCTGTGTGTCCAACTAAAGTTACTGCCTCTCCAAACGATCGAGCAAAGGGTCCATGAAATGCCACACGGCCTGTGATGGGTCCTGTGTGGCTTCACTTGACACCAATTTCTAGTGCACTTTCGACTGAGGCTACTGCCTCTCTTCACGATCGGGCATACAGTTTGTGAAACTCCATACGGCCCGTGATTGGTCCTGTGTGGTTTCACTTGGTAACAATATTTGATGCAACTTCAATTAGAGCTTACTGCCTCTCTTCACGATAAGGAACACAGTCCGTGAGATGTCACACGACCCGTGATGGATCCCGTGAAGTTTTACTTCGCATTTCCATTCACCACTCATATGGCCACTGTTCACGTACGTCAACCACACGGCAGGGTACACGTCCCGTGTACTGCTTCACCATTCATGACCTTGTCCATGGGTTGTGCCTTCGATTCTGGTGGTGTCTCACGTCATCTAGACGACAGTCCTATGGACTTTGTAAGTCCAAACGGCCCGTGAGAGTGCCCAGATGGACCTGGCAATGAAATTTCTTCATTTTCAGCTTCCTTTTCGTCTGAATCCATGCCTCAACCTTATTTCTGAAAAATACCACTAAATGACACATTTGACACACAAATGTTCCTGAGAACACACAAATATTCCAAATTAAAAGCGTTATCGGAGTCGCATTTTCATGACTCATCAACACCCTCAACTTAGAATTATTGCTTGTCCTCAAGCAATGACTAAAACACACATCACAACACACAAATACAAGCCTCTAACAAAAATCATACAATAACCCCAAAATCTATCACATACACCCAAAAAGTAAACTTAACATGTACATGCGCCCAAACAGACTTGCATAGCTCTGGTTAAGCATCACATCACATCTAGTTGTCCACTTATACTCAAGAACGAAGATGACTAGTTGGTTTGGCAACCAAATAGTGTAAGTATGGTGCCCTTACTACAAAGAAGTCTCACACACAGTATATAAATGTAAAGGAGACTGGAATGTAGACACTCACGCTCACAAAAGAGTTTCAACTGACACACAAGTATAGACCATATGCTTGCCCTTATCTTCACCACTCTAACTCTTGAATAACCTTATTAGGATCACATTATGACTTTTATAGCTTGTAATGTAGGCTCGGGTTAAGGTATGGTACATTTAGGATCAAAGTGACTAAATTTGCCCCACCAAGACACTACTTTGCCTTAGCCCTCAACTCTCAGTGCCCTAAATCTTATTGTCCCCTACTCTCTTTGTTGTTGGGAGTGTTTCCACTTTTCTTCCTTCTTTATATTTTTATTTGTATATATTTCTTTTTCATTCATTTTTTTTCTTTTGCTTGGCTTCACTCCCAGACCTTTCTTTTCTTTCCAACACTTAACTCTTTTTCCCTTTTCATTTTTCTACTTTCCCCACAGTAGCCACCCTCAACTTAGGCTTTTTGCCTAGGCTGAGGTGCATAGTGTCTTTTTAAAAGGATCAGGGAAAATAAAAGCCACCCTCAACTTAGGTATTGGCCTAAATTGAGGTTCACAATGTCCTTGGAGAGACTAGGGCCAAAGTAAGGATTTACAACTAATGAAAAGATATGTGTTAGGTGAAAACAAAGAAAAGGCTTATTCAGACTCAACTTTTTGGTTCAAGGGGAACAATTTTATTTGATTGGTTTATTTTAGGCTAAGTGGGTTCACACAAAAATGGCCTACGATCCTTTCCTAATCTAGTTATTCATTATTTCGGTGGTACTAACCCGTCAAGTTCTGGCTTACAAGCGTGTCAATCGAATTTAAACTAATAGGCTCACACGCACATGACACATATCCTACCCTATTCAGCACCGATTAACCAAGTCATTTTCATTCCTCCAGATATCCACTAGACAATGTATACAATGCTTAACACGGATCGCACAAGTTAATCAAGATGGGATGCATGCACATACAAGTAATTTGAATTTAGGCCATTTTCATCACAAAAACTCTGGGTTATTGTAGACTCTTATAAAGACTCATACTTATGCAAACTATACAACCTAAACATGCCAGTTCTACTAGATAATCCACCTGAGAGAAAAGAAACATGGAAAGAAAAACTCCCAGGTGTCAAGAATGCCCTACCCCAACCAAAAAGAGAGTGTAATGCCCTCAATGCACAGAAAGTAAGAAAGAATAAGACAAAGGGGAAGGGACATACTTGAGACATACTAGGAATCGGGTTGATCAGCATCAATAGTGTCCGACCCCCCAGTAGGGTCATCTCCATCATAATGTGGGGTCTGTATAGAAGCACTTCCAGAAGCTCTAGCTCTAGCTACCTCATAAGCAAGTCGCTCCTGCTACGTTTGCGCGGCAGCAACCCGTCTTTGGGTTCTAAGCTCCTTCCGTAGTCATTTCTCCTCAGCCTCCTTTGCATCTGACGGTTGGATATATCGTTGATACCTCTTTTTCTCTTTCTCTTTCCACCTAGAGGCCTCATCATGCAGGACCATGGCAGCAGGTGGTGCTAGACGAGGAGCACCCCAATAATCACCCAAAGATGGTATGGAGGCTAGGGCCGCAAATAGGTTCATCAGCGACTCAGTAGAAGGATATGGAGGCAGGTCATTATACTTAGCAATGAGCATGGCTATCTAATTTTTCATTTTTCCGACTATGTTCAAGATATTGGTTGCCTCCATCATGGACAAGTTGTTGAACCGCTCGTTAAAATAAGTTTCCAAGTTGTTCACTTAGTTCTGGAGAACAGCTATCTGGCTCCAAAGATCAGCAGGGAGCTATTCTACAGCTTGGTTCACATGAGTCTGGACCACCTCTGACATCCTCTCAACAATTTGGTCCACTATGGCCTGAGTTTATCGCTTATCATTGACCAATTGGGCTAGAAACTCATAGGGCACATAGACATAACCCGGAGCCATAGCTACTTATAGAACCATGCCCCCAGGCTACTTTGACGCCTTACCAGCCGATGGAATGCCTGAAAACCCCTCAAAGTCCATGGGTTGCTGAGGAGCGGCTTGTGGAAACATAATCGGGCCACTACAACGCTGTGTCCTGGCCCGGAAGAGTGGATTGTTGACATATTTAATCAAGGTGATGTTGACCACCGTGGAAGGATACGTCTTCTAGTCTAGGTACTTAGTGGTGGGGACATGAGCCAACCTGCAGAGGCCTTTGATCAAATAGGGAAAAGAGAAGGTTGTTTGATCACTTAAGGCCCTGTGCCTCATCTCAGTAGCAATGACCCGGCCCACATTAATAGGATAGCGGGCGATAAGACATGCCACCAGTGAGGCCTACGACAACTGGAGGGTGTTTTCATTTAAAGTGGGTCACAGGCGGGCACGTACCGTAGACCACCAAAACTTAGCCTTAAATGTAAGGAGGCCTCAGTTATGGGGATCCGTGAGTTGGTAACCCAAGCGACTTTGGCACTCTGCAATGCGATCTACTGTGTGATCCAGGACACCACAGCAACATGAGAATCAAGATCAGCTAGCAGCGCTGCCTCAGAAACCTAGTGGAATTTAGCTGCATAAAGTTCGTCAACAGGCGCGGTGTATTCAGGCCCATACAAGAACCTATTGATGGTGGTCGCATAGATATCAACCTTCTGACCTTGGATAGACACGTGATTCAGTGGGGTCCTGTTCATGGCCATGTGTCTACAAAGTCTCCTGGAACCGCCCCCTACCAATTCATCAAATCAGTAGCATAAGAGGAATAGAACTCCTAGACGAGTGTCGACCCGTAGAAACCTGGCTTCTGGGACATCCACCCAAACTGGTGGAACTTGAATGTCACTTTGATTTTTGGCACCGCATCTAGGTTATCAGTCAGCACAATATATTCTAACAGCACAGGTCACCGCTAGAACCCCCTAAACTCTTTAGTTAACCCATGAGAAAATATATCGCGTCCACCCGGGGTGGTCCAACGGGCTCGGAGGAAGAAGATGATAGACCTGGCCATGTCATCATTAGGCATCCGAGAGACAGCAAAATGTATGGCCTCGTCGTCACTATCTCAGAGTCAACCTCCGGGGCGCCATCCTATTATTTTGGGGCTTCGGGGAGTGGAGACATGCTCCTCTTCCTCATATTCTTGGGCAGCCTCTTCCTCCTCCCCCTCAACAAGGAGGACCCCCTCGATAGGCAAGGAGTCAATGCTTGGTGGGCTGCTCGGGCCTGAGTTGTGCGGGGAGAGTGAGGGGAGACAATGTTGGTGTAGCGGACCTGCGACCCCTCAGATGAATCATTTTCGAAGCCACTGTCACTTTGATAGCTAGAGGACTCGGTTGGAGAATCATATAGGTGGTACTTTTGGTTTGGACCCATTAGATCAGCAGGCAATAGAGTAAGATACGTTAAGCACATGTGGAACCTGTAGGATGACATGCAAATGGATGCTCAGACTTCCTCTGCGGTGTAACAAGTGTCAATAATCCTTAAGAGTGGCATCACCCGGTCTATCATAGGGAAATTGCACTACGACACACTACAAAAATACAAAACACAAACTAGGAAAATGACTTAACAAATATAGATGCAGAACACAGCTGAACAGACCTTACACAGACCGTGTGATGTGTCACGGTCCGTGAGGTAGTCCGTCTGGCTGGACTTGGGGTGCTGGGACAAACTTTCACCTGGACGGAACCCCCTACACGAGTCATGAGACGGGTCATGGATCGTGAAGTCATCCGTGTACCTTGACTTGGAGTGTGGGTGAAAGAGGGAACCTGGATGGGACCCCTACACAAACTTTGAGATGGGTCACGGACCATGAGGTGGTCCGTGTACCATGAATCGGAGTGTGGGGGAGACAGGGCACCTGGATGGGACCACTACACGAGCCGTGAGATGGGTCACGGGCCATGAGATAGTCCATATATCGTGCCTTCAATGGTCTACCAACGGTACTTCTACGAGGTGCACCTCACGGACCCCGACATGGTCCGTGTGGAAGGATATGATTCGTGAAAAGTACCATGGGGAAGCAGCTCAAAAAATTCCGACAATCAACCTGCATATCCGGGACTTAGGTGCACATATTGGGTTCCTAGTACTCATCTACCCCCATGGCAAGCAAAATACCGATGATTTATAAAATAAAACAACTACGGCCTAATTTTATATCACATTCATAGGAAGACCTTCAAAGGACCAACAATGGTGGAACAAGACAACCAACTCCTCACCCAACTCAATTTACCCCACAAAAATACAATTTCTAGCCTAAAGCTTCAAAACCTTTTTGCACAAATATAAGTACATACCACATCAATTTTACTAAAAAGAAGAAGAAACCAAGACTCACTTACTTGAATTATGATGATAATTGAAAGTGAGTGAAGACGATGAAGACCCAAATCACTTAGGTTGCTCAACGGATCGTGAGAAAGATTCTACCTTCATGAATGAAGAGAGAGGTGTGGTGGGGTTGAGAGAATTATTGTGAGAGAGTTGAAAGAATGAGGAAAAGTGAGGAATGGGGCATGTGGGTTAACAAATATTAAAATTTTAACCAATCAAACCCGGTCAACCCCGCTACACAGTCAGCTAGATGGACCGTGACACATGTCACGGGTCATGAGAAGTGTCATTTGCTTTTCCTTGATTTATTTGGCATCCAACTATTAGAACACGACCCATGTGAAGTTACACGGTCCATGTAGATGTCCGTGTGGTGCCACTTGGACTGCTTCCATCTGTTAGCACTCACGGTTGGCCTCACGATCTGTGTGGTATCACACGGTCCGTTTTGCCATCTATTTGATGGGACTAGGAGTGCTTAAATGACTTACCTAGGAGGACGTGACCACAGTCACTCTCATGGTCCATGTGCTGACGCACGGTCTGTGGAAGGTGTCGTGATACTATCCTTTGCCCATTTTTCATAGTTTGAGCTCCAACACGTGTCGTACCCACTATGGCCCACTATAGGGACCTCCCCAGCACACTAGCGTGTTCTTGCAACTATAAAAACAATGACTAATAATACTTTTTTTGATATATATATAATTAAAGCATGGGTTGCCTCCCATGAAGCGCTTGATTTAACGTCGCGTCATGACGCGGCTACTTAACTACTCAGACTTCGTCAAGGTGCACTACCTCTACCACGAAGACTTCAACAGCAGCACTAAAGTACTTCTTTACCCTCTGATCATTAACCTTGAACCGATGCCCCGTCTCAGCTTCCAGCGCCAATGCACCATGAGGAAAAAGTTGAACAACCTTGTACGGTCCAACCCACCTAGACTTGAGCTTTCTTGGAAACAACCGCAGCCTCGCGTTGTATAGTAACACCTTGTTGCCCATATTAAAATTGGACGGTGTGATGTGCCTATCATGTTGGGCGTTCATCCTGGCCTTGTATAGTGCAGTACTATCATAAATGTGCAGACGAAGCTCATCCAACTCATTGATTTGGTCAAGTCTCAACTCTGTGGCTTCCTCCAAATTCATGTTCAACTTCTTCAAGGCCTACATTGACTTATGCTCTAGCTCTACTGGTAAATGACAAGCTTTACCAAATACCAATTGGTATGGGGACATACCAATAGGAGTTTTGTATGTTGTGCGGTAGGCCCAAAGCGCATCGTCTAACTTTCTAGCCCAATCAGTCCTAGATGCATTTACAGAATTGGCCAATATCTCTTTGATCTCTCTGCTCGACACTTCAACCTGGCCACTAGTGTGCGGATAGTAGGGTGTGGTGACCTTATGCTGATGGACTCCATACTTGGCCAGTACTGCACGAAAGTTCTTGTTACAAAAATGGGTCCCCCCATCACTAATGGTAGTTTTGGGAGTCCCAAATTTGGAAAAGATATTTTTCCTCAGAAACTGGGCTACACTCTACTCTCATTGTTCGCCAGTGCCACCACTTCTACCCACTTTGAGACATAATCAATTGCCACCAAGATATACCTCATGCCATAGGAGCTCACAAATGGACCCATGAAGTCGATGCCCCAGATATCAAATATCTCCACCTCCAGGATGGGTGTCAAGGGTATCTCTTGGCGCCTAGAGATATTTCCTTAGCGCTAACATTGATCACATCCCTGCACTAGGTCATAAATGTCCTTGTATAGGGTGGTCCAGTAGTACCCAAATTGGAGTATCTCCTTAGTGGTCTTGGCACTACTGTGGTCGCCCCCTACCATAGAAGCATGACAGGCTTCCATTACACTCATCATCTCTTCCTCAGGGACACATTTCCAAATTATCCCATCAGCACATGTGCGGAACAATAATGGCTCATCCCAAAAGTACCTGCGCATATCATGGAGAATTCTTTTTCTCTGGTAAGAGGTTAGGTCCTCAGGCATGGGGTCACTCACCAGATAGTTAGTATAATCAGCAAACCAATGAATTAGATCAACAGAAGCGACTAGTACCTGCTCATCGGGAAATGAGTCATCGATGGTTAACCAACCGTTTCCCTTAAACTCATCCTCCAGTTGAGATAGATGATCTGCAACTTAGTTCTTGGTCCCTTTTCTGTCTTGGACCTCAAAATCAAACTCTTGCAACAATAACACCCACTTGATCAGTCTTGGTTTGGCATCCTTCTTAGCCGTAGACCTCAATGTTGCATGGTTTGTGTGCAAAATTACCTTTGTACCCAAGGGGTAGGCCCAAAATTTATCAAAGGCATAGACTACTACCAACAACTCCTGCTTAGTCATGGTGTAGTTTCTCTGGGCTTTATTCAGGGTTTTGCTGGCATATTAAATGGGGTGAAAACTCTTGTTGTGCTTTTGGCCCAGCACAACCCCCATAGCAGTTCCACTTGCATCACATATGATCTCAAATGGGGCTGACTCGTCAGGATCCACCACCACAGGCGCAGTAATCAACTTGTGCTTTAAAGTCATAAAAACTTGCCTGCAGCTTTCATCGAACTGGAACTTGGCATCCTTTTCCAACAGCTTACACAATGGATGTACAATTTTGGAAAAGTCTTTTATGCACTGGCGGTAGAAGCCCGCATGCCCCAGAAAACTTCTAACTCCTTTTACTGAGATACGCGGCGACAACTTTTCAATAACCTTAATCTTTGCCTTGTCTACCTCTATGCCTCTTTTTGAGATCTTGTGGCCAAGGACTATCCCTTCCATGACCATGAAGTGGCATTTTTCCCTGTTCAAGACCAGGTTTGCCTCCTCACAACACTGTGGATCCCTGCTTAGGTTAAGGAGACAATCATCAAATGACTTACCCACCACAGAGAAATCATCCATGAATACCTCAAGGGTGTCCTCAACCATGTCTGAGAAAATAGACATCATGCATCGCTGGAAAGTGGCTGGGGCATTACACAACCCAAAAGATATCCACCTGAATGGTAATGTCCCATATGGATAAGTGAAAGTTGTCTTCTCCTGATCCTCGAGCGCTATCGATATCTGATTGTATCTCGAATACTCGTCCAGGAAACAGTACCACCCTCTACCTACCAGTTAGTCTAATATTTGGTCTATGAAGGGCATAGGGAAATGATCCTTCAAAGCCCATCTATTCAACTTCCTGTAGTCCATGCAGACTCGCCAGCCAGTCACCGATCATGATGGGACTAGTTCATTCTTGTCGTTGTCGATGACTATCATACCCCTTTTTTTGGCACACACCGCACTAGGCTGACCTACTGGCTATCAGAGATCGCGTATATGACCCCAGCGTCTAACCACTTGATGATCTCCTTTTTCACAACCTCCTACATGGACGGGTTAAGCCTATGATGATGCTTGATGCTAGGCACACAGTTGTCTTCCAACTTGATCATATGTGTGCATATGCCTAGCGGAATCCCCATAATATCTGCAATGGACCACCCAATTGCCTTTTTGAACTTCTGCAGTACCCCAGCTATGCTATCATCTGATCTTCCTGTAAATTTGCAGCCACAATCACACGTAAAGTGTTTTATCACCTAGAAAATCATACCTGAAGTGTTTCAGAATTTCCTTGAGCTCCACAGTCGGAGGCTCCTTAATAGACGACTTAGCAGGTGAGGATGGTCTGTTTTGTAAATACAGATCCAACTTTCTTGGCACATAAGGTCTAGTTCCCCTGCCTTGTAGTGTTTGCATCATGCCCTTATAATCATTCATACCATCATCTGGGAAGTTCATGATTACAGCTGCCAGCTCATCCACACCCATTTCTTTGTTGGGACCTCAGAAAAGTAGGTCTCATCTACGTCGATGACCGACATTACTGCCATCTCTCTAGGCCATTTCATAGCATATACATTGAACTTATCCTCCTATAAGTTTATTCTGAAGGTCAGCTCACCGCGTTCCACATCTACCAATGCCCTGTCAGTAGCTAGAAATGGTCTCCCAAGGATGATATGAACCTCAAAATTGACCTAGCAGTCCAGAATAACAAAATCTATAGGAAAAATAAAATGGCCCACCATGACCAACACATCGTATAGAATTCCCACGGGCTGCTTGACTGACCTATCTACCATAAGTATCCGCATAGTCGTGGGTGTAAGGGATCCCAAGACCAGCTGCTTGTAAACTACTAGTAGCAACAGATTTATGCTAGTGCCCAAGTCACAGAGAGCTTATGCGAAATCAAAAGCCCCGATTATGCACGGGATAGTGAAAGCTTCAGGATCCTCCTTTTTCTTAACCAGTGATCTTTAGCAATTGCACTACAGTGGTCGAGGTTCCCTACCGAATCGGTTGTGATAGTACGCTTCTTACTCACTAAGTCCTTCATGAACTTAGCATAACCCGGTATTTTCTCTAGTGCCTCCACCAAGGGTATGTTTACTGATAGTTCTTTCAACATCTATAAAAATTTCTGAAACTTTCCATTTTCTGCCTTCTGCTTCAACCTCTGTGGGAATGGTGGTGATGGCTTAAGAACAGTTGGCAAAGGTTTTGACTCTGGATTGTCAAACCCCTTGGGGTCCTTAGCTATCTTAGCATTATCAGGTGTCACGATTACTTCTTTGACTACCTCATCAGCATGTTGCACACTAGTGTTAGACACTTTGCTAGCCACCTGAATTGTACTATCATCTCTGGCTAGAACCAGATCACGGAGCACCTTACCACTTCTAGTGGTCACGGCCATACAGTGACTATCATTTTTCAGATTCTAGATGGTGTCACTGGGAAGGGCCCTGACCTTTCTCTGATTCAATGAAGCTGACAACTGGCCCATCTACTGCTCGAATTGCTTAATGGAAGTGGAGTGAGAATCCACTAATTGTCGAATATTAGACATCTCACCATGCATGTCCCTCACTTCACATTCTGTAGCCTCAACCTTATCGAGCACCTTGGACATCATTTCTTCTAACTTAGAGGTACCACGCCCATTGTTTTGGCGTTCTCTGTTCATGGTGGGTACATATGTTGTTGGTCAGTCGTTTCTATAGTTATCCCTGTTCTGCCAGTTTCCAGTGTCTCTCACCCCAGGCCAATCATAGTAGTTTTCGCGTCCATAGTTCCAACCTTGATTGCTGGAATTGAATGTTCGAAAACCCCCTTGACTGTTCAAAATCTTGGCCTTTTCATCATATTCAAAACCTACATCATCATACTTGGGTACAGCATCCACTGCTTTAACTTTCTGTAGCACTCTGCCTAGCAGCCTTTTCATCACCAAATCCATTTGAGTCAACATATAAGCCATATCTTGGTCTCGTTCCTCTTTTTTCTTTCATTGTTCCGCAGTCATCCCCATAATGAACCCCGAGAAATCATTGTCTCTGGTATACCGTGCCCTGCTATTCTTAGCTGCTTGATCCAAGATGACCACTATATCAGGAAACGTCCTAGCCATATAGAACCCCCATAAGCAGCATCAACAATTGGCTTGGATACAAAATTGCATGACCTGTAGAAAACCTCCTTCAAGTTCTCATCTGTGAGGTTATAGTTCAGGCATTATTTAATTTTCTGTATGAATTGCTCCCAAGTCTCATATAAAGCCTTGGTTGGTAATTACCTGTGCGACCCAATCTCATCCTTCAATTTCTATTTCGCAGACGCAGGGAAGAATTTCTCTAAGAATGCTTCCTTCAATTCACTCTATGTGCAAATAGAGTCATATAGGAGTTCATTCAGCCACTTTGTTGCCTCACCAGACAGAGACAACAGGAATAACCTCAACTAGATAGCTTGTTGATTAACCCCCGGAATTTTGAATGACTAACAGGTGGAGACAAAATTCATAAGGTGTTGGTTGGTGTCCTCATGTGCTTGCCCTATGAACAAACCCTTCAACGTGAGTATCTGAAGCATCATGCTCGTGATGGTGAACTTCACGCCAGGAGGCAGTGGTGGTAAGATAATTGTACCAGTATCCCCGGCACCATCCTCATCATCTATATTGCACGGGGCTATTGTGGGGCAGGCGGCATAACTCGATCTTGATGTTGTGGAGGGGATGCAGGTTGCACCCCATCCCCATCAAGATCATACATACCCAAACCATCGTTGCCCTTATTCTTCAGATTTAACCTCTGAGCTTCACGCTCCTGTGCATTCATCCTTCGAATGGATCTTTGTAACTCTAGGTAGTAAGCAATTAGTGGTTCGCTCTTACTGCGGGTGGCGGGCATGAACTACTTGTCACCTGTATTAACAACAAACAAAAACAAAAAGTAAAATTAGGAAATAGAATTACAATGAAATTAGCACTAATAGATAATATTTTCACCTTATTCCCCGGCAATAATGCCAAAATTTGATACGCCTAAATTCACACTTCAAAAGAAGAGTAAAGCGGTCGTTGATTAAATATAGAACCAACACGAGTTGGGGTCGCTCCCACATGGAATACGTGAGAATAAAGCTACCAGCGCTTAGTTCCAGGTGTAATAACTATTTTCAAAATAAAAATGCATGTAAATGGGGGCTTGTGTGTTACGAAGACTAGTTATCAAGAGTATTCTAATAAGAATTACCTAACAGTGACTACTGGACTAGTTATCAAGAGTATTCTAATAAGAATTACCTAACAGTGACTACTGGAGTTCAACAATTTATTACTAAACTAGGTTTGCGGTCCCCATGACACCAATTCCGATATTTGAACTTAAGGCTTCTACAGTTGTGATCACATACATAGAGTAAGCAAATAGTGAACACCTAATTCACCTTTCGGTCCCTCTTAGGTGCATCCCGTTCATCACTTTCCAGTCTAAGAATGTTTACCCTTTTTGCCCCTTGCTTTAACCACAGGATACTCTCACCTTCTGGTCTCGAGCACTTAGACTAGGTTAATAACCCCGAATTCTGTGATAGGATTCTTTTTCTAATCACTATATCCCTCTAGGGCATGTAATGAATATAGGATTACCCTAATGCGTCGAATCATTAAAATGTAAATTATATTGAAGAATTCCTATGATGTCTATGATGATCACTCTCGAATTTCGCCATAAATTTGCCTATCTCACTTGGTTATCATGGTTTCCACAACCCTAGTTGTGGTTTTAGCCTAGTATGATTGAAGAAACCAAATTATAATAAGATGAATAGAGCATAATTAGCACTTACAAGTGAATACACAATGAATTTATAGATCACACTCACAAGTGAGCGGATGCAAAACCACAAATTCGATAAAGTAGCTTCAAGAACGTCATTCTCTCTGTAATTCGGTCTCCAGAAGTTCTTAATAATGAAAACCAATCTAAAAATACATATATATATTAATTAAAACCTAATCCGACTTAAAATAGGAAATCCAGCTTTTGGCATGGTCGACGGCAACTACACGGACCATGAGGAACTTCACGGTCCGTGTGTCCTTACTTGGGCAATAATTTATGTGCAGTTCCAACTGAAGTTACTGCCTTTCCAAACAATCGAGCAAACAGTTCGTGAAACGCCACACGACCCGTGATGGGTCCCGTATGGTTTCACTTGGCAATAATTTTCAGTGCAACTTCAATTGGAGCATACTACCTCTCTTCACGGTAAGGAACTAAGTATGTAAGACGTCACACGGCCCGTGATGGGTCCCGTGAAGTTTCACTTCGCATTTCCATTCACCACTTCGACGGCCACTGTTTACGTATGTCAACCACACGAAAGGGTACACATCCCGTGTACTTCTTCACAGACCTTGAGCTTGTCTATGGGTTTTGCCTTCGATTCTGGTGGTGCCTCAGGTCATCTGGACGACAGTCCTATGGACCGTGTAAGTCCACATGGCCCGTGAGGGTGCCCATGTGAGCTTGGCAGTGATATTTCTTCATTTTTAGCTTCCTCTTCGTCCAAATCCATGCCTCAATCTTATTCTTGAAAAATACGACTAAAATACACATTAGACACACAAATTTGCTTGAGAACTCACGAAAATTCCAAGTTAAAAGTATTATCGGAGTCGCCTTTTCACAACTCATCAGTATCATATCATAGGATTAGTCATCTACATAGCTTTGGATATATAGTGAGTATAATCCCCATGTTATCATCAATTAATAAACACTGGGGTATTAGATCATTTTTATCATCATCAACATCATCATCACATCATACTTCATACTTAGAATTATCGGTATAAAACCATAGGTTAGTAATAGGAAATTAGGGCATAGCATGGGTTCATAGTCAATTAAACTAAAATCATATAAAATAATTTTTATAATAATTCATTCTTAATTAAGTAAATATACCATAATTGAATAATAATTTATGCAATTGGATGAGAATTGAATAAGACCCATTATGACATCATGAGCCCTAAATGATCTTTGAGAGAATTCATATGGCAAAAAAAATCATAATTTCATGTATTTTTCATGAATCCATATTAGGATTGATCAATCAGCGTAATCAAAATCATAATTGAAGAAATTGAGTAGAAGTAAAGAAGACCCATAAGATTCACATAATTGAATTTAGGTAAAAATTGAGAATTTAGAAGGATCTCCATAGAAAAAAGAATTTTATGGATGAAAACTCACATACCTTAAGTGATTACCTTGGAAACCTTGAAGGAAAATAGAGATTTTCGCTTGACTCGATCTTCGATGCAATTTTTGCTTGGAGGAGAAGAAAGCCTTCGAGAGTAGATTTAGAGAGTTTTTTTGTAATGTGAGAATTGTTAAAAAATGGGGTCAATTTGGGGGTTAAAAGAAATTTATAGGATAGATTTTTGTGCCAAAAATTGCTCAAAATCATTTAGATATGTTTAGGAAAAAGTCTAATGCTTTCTCACATAGCGTAGGAATTTTAAAGAAATATGTTAGTTGTCATGAAACAAGTTCGCGATGCAGTGTTGTTTCACCATAGTTTATTTTGTGTAAAATTCAATATTTCCCTTATTTTGACTGTAAAATGAGTTCAGGTCACTTTTGTACTGAAATGAACCCTCTCAGGGGCGCGGAGAGGTCAGTATGCTTCTGAAAATGTAAACTTTAGTGAAAAAAATATTTTTCGATATGATTGACCTAAAAATTGAACGATACCATTTTTCCATCAAAGTTTACTTCATGATTAAGCATTCAGCCTCGAATTTGCCAAAAAGAGTGTGAATGATATGTTATGCAAGGCTTCTTTCATAAGATCTTTTGAAGGCATTTTGAGAGGTGTTATAGGGTTCCACTTTTAATTCACAAGGCTTTACATAAACTAATATTATTCTTCGGATGCAACCCAAGTTTTTAGTTGAACTTCAATAACATATGTTGATTGTATGTTAAAGTTAAGTTATATTGAAAAGGCAAGATTGGCGACATAATGATTCAAACCGTGATACGCCAAAGAGGAAAGGTGAGTCTGTCCTAGCTCACCCTTTTTAGGACTCAAATCACTTAGAGGCTATAGGATATTAGGGTGAGCTAGGGTACTATTTGCGAGTCACTAACCCTATTTGGTGAATGAAGTAGCTCGCCCTTTGTGTGCCCAATATACCCAGAGATTACTAAATATTTTTGAGCTTAGTGCCAGTTGGTGACTCTCATTCATGTGTTGGTGAGATCCAACGGGCTTACCAAAGGGGTTCTTAATCATTAACGCATGGAAATAAAAATGGGAGAGCTTCTTTTTGGTTGGAAATTCATCGATTCATTGGCGACATTATGTTCTCCTCGCATAAAAAAGATCACCAGTGAACAATTAAAGGGCTTTGTGCCCATTTGAATTCCTACCTTTTTAAATTCTTCTCTCTTCTAACTCACTATTTTCACCCTTGTAGTTAGTTTTTCATTAAGTTTTGATCTTTTTTCATTCATGTATTATGCTAAATGTTTTAATCAAGTCTCAGTTCTTCCTTTTCTTTATCTAGTCTCTGTGCTTTCATTTTAAGGTTGTTTTACCCTGATTAAATTTGTACTTAATTTAAATTATTACTTGATGAATTTTAATCATGAACTTTGTATGATGCTATTATGAATATTAGTTTACAATTTCTTTTATTGAAGATCATTACGGTTGCCCTATTTTGTTCATAAATTAGTTGGGGTACTCGTATTGTGCTTATTGGGGTGATAACTTTTGCCAATGTTTATTGAGTGTGATTGGGTGTAGGTGAAATGTTGTTTAGGTGAAGTTTGAGTAGCCCTGTGTTTATGAGACGAATAAATTGGCGCTAGGATAGATGGGTGACATCATTATTAAGGGTGAAATCATTGTTTTATTGTTTTTTAGTTTGAAATTGTAAGGAAGTTCGAGTACCTAGCAGTGTTGTCAAAAGTAAAAAGCGCTAATGCCCTGCGAGAGCTTAAAGCGCAATGAAAGCATAGGCTTCACTAAAAAATCATACTATGAAGATAAGTTAATCAAAACATATATTGCTTATATATGCTAATTTGAATCACTAAAATAATATTCTTAATATCATTTTCCTCAATAAGACGATTGTCATTGGTATCACTAGATTTACAGCCTTCAATATCTTTTTCCCTTGATTCATCTGAATCAGCCTCATCTTCCATGTCAACATGTGGAGATCGAGAGCTTGAGGCATTATTTGTAACGATTTTTTACTATCTCTTTTGTCGCCTTATGTATGTCAACACACTCTCACTGCTCGACTTTGAAACATCACTCCAAGTCAAATTGTCATCACCAAATACCAGTTCATCTTCTACTTCCACATCAACACCTATCTTTTCAAGTAACTACTCATTACTATAATAAATATTATCCAAGGAAATTGGATCAATGACACTCTGCAAGTCATAAGAAGCTATTAAAGTATAATTGTACTTAACATACAATATATCATACAATCTTTGATGCTCCAATCTATTCTTTTTTTTTGTATGGATTTGTTGCATCGATTATTTTAGTGTTGGTAAATTAGTCCAATTGATTAACAATGCAAAAAAAAACAATAAATATGATGTATACTACTATGAGTACTTACATGCTCAAACATACTCCAGTTACGCTCACATCCAGTAGAACTAGTGGTTAATCCCAAAATTCTAATAGCTAATTTTTGAAGAAGGGGAGTTGAATTACCATGTAAATTCCACCATTTAACTGCAAAAAGTGTTATGTAGACAATCACTATTTATAAACAATTACATAAGTACTATGTAAGAATTATTAAGTAAGATTTTAAACATAAACTGATAATCAAGAATTTAAATGTTATAATATTCACTCACTAGGATATCTTGTCATTCTAGCTCTTTTTGCAATAGGAAGGCCAAATTGTTATTCAACTCTTTTGTACAATGGAAATCTCATAAATGATCTTGTCTTGTACTTCAGTGCTTAGGACAATTTTTTTAACAAAAGCAAACATTCCATATTTCACTTCTTGAAAATTCTCAATAACTAGTTTTGAATCAATAACTTTGGATTTAGATAATGTCCAACGACATGTAATGGATGATGCAATTGGCACTTCCATCTTTCATCATTAATCTGAAATATATCTTTACACTTTATTTTGTTCCCTTAAGATGCCTTTGCAGTAGCCTCTTTAGATCTATCCATGGCTTCATAAATGTACCCCATGGCATGTATTTTCCTCATTATCCGTTAATCACAACACTTCAACAAGAGCCCCTATTATCTTTAATATATAAACAACTTGGTTCCTAAATATTGTTATCAAGATGGTATGAGCTACACTTTTTCCCTATGATAAGTTAGACCATCTACTAATCACACTTCTATCATATGTAAACATTGCTTGAAAATTTGTCTTTCGACAATGCAACCATTGCAAAGTTAGAAAACTCATTGCAAATTGACTAATCCCACATTTCACCAACTTTTTACTTTTTGTGAAATCTCTCATCATATTTAAGATTCTTGAGTTCCCATAAGTGAAACTCGCAAGGGAAATTGCTCTTTGAAGGGTCTTCTTGATGATAGGATTCTTACCTATGTCTTCTAACATAAATCTATGCAGTGAGCTGCACATGGAGTTCAAAACAAGTATGTTCTTTTTCTCTGTAATAGTTGACCCACAGGCAAAAAAAGTAAATAGATACATTAAAATAAGTGGAATCAGAACTTTGATCACATAAAATTTAGATTCTTAAAACAATAAATTCTTACCATACAACACAAAATTTCTACTATTATCACTTACAATTTGAACGACATTTTGTTCTTCAATGTGTTCCACATATTTATCAAGTAATTCACATAGTTTATTTTCAATCTTAATATGGAGAATGTGGAATCCGAAGGTACCCCAAACAAGCCTCATACATACATAAGAACATCCTTGGTAAAGAAATGTAATTCAATCATCATGAAGAAGTACTAAGGGGATTTAGGACTTAGGATGCACATTATGGGTAAAAGGGTAAGGAGTCACCACTATTTCATCACAAAATCTAAAGGAAGAGGGCATTGAATGCACTTTATGGGAAATGGGGAATAGAAACTACCACCTCACTAATAACATCACAAGTAATATCATACATGGGATAGGGACTAAGGGAAAGACTCCATAGATATATGAATTATCACATCCCAAAATACCCCCAAGATGTGACTGGCACCTGCCAATACCATCTGTCGGGAGAACCAAACATCTCTACACGCATCCAAACTATCAAAACACAGATATACAATATGTGCAATACAAAACCTCATCACTACTCATAAAAATTGAACAACTATCAAACAAAAATCTTATATTAAGTTACGAAAGAAAAGGGTCACTTAACAAAATATCTCTAGCCCAAATCCCACAATAAGATCACAGAGCATCTAATAAAGTGATATGAATTTAACTGTCGGGCATATAAACCCAAGAAGAAAAAAAACAAAATCTATAATAGATAAAGTTGAGTAGTAGTGTCACGACCCGAGAGTAGGGCCTATATGTGACATGGTGAATGAGAACCCCGAGAGCCCTCATTGAAGCCATCTTAGCATCTATTTACACATCATTGGTTTGGAAGCACGTAACATAACAATTAGCACATAATTCTAAGGGAATATGGGACTTTGGACTCAAGTTATGGGGGCAAGGAGGGACTTGGGACTTTACACATAGGCACAATCTCATCAAAACATATCACAAGGACATAAGCATAACCAAGTTGAAGTATCTCATACAAAAATATAATACGGCATACAATAGAATCTGATACGTCCAACAATGCCTCTACATATAATGAGACGGGGGCCATGACATAACCCGGGCTCACCCTCAAGTCATAAGATAAGATGGGATAAAAAAGACATAGCAAACATAAGATAGAGAAAGGTGGGTCTTTCCCTTGAAGAAAAGGGCTCACCACAAGCAACAACTCGAGATCACCATGCTAACCGTCCAAAGGTGGATGAATATCGACTCTGGCCCCTACATGGTTAGATCATGTAAATGAAGAGAAAGGGTTAGTACATAGATTGCACTAAGTATGCGGGCATGCAATGTGTATGCTCATAAAATCCTGTAAAGTGATGTTAGATGGCAAAGGGCACGTATATATAGAAAGAAAGAATTGGGGTTTTGGACTCAAGCTATGGGAATGTTGCCGGGGATGGGATAAATATTGATTCACATAGCACATAACAATTATCTCTAAGGGGACGGGTAAGTAGGACTCAAGCTATGGGGAAACACCTGGATTATGGGACTTTCCACATAAGCATATAGTCAAGTACAACTCCCATATCAAGTCATAAACATGATCAATACCATT
>JBCEWC010005183.1:0-25560 GCA_038996855.1 Solanum aculeatissimum | reverse complement strand
ATTCTGAATTTAAATGCTATCATCGAGTTTAACTTGGACTCGCACCCACTGAAACATGTGGGACATTGCATCACCTCTGTCCCAATTCAAATTACCCCCAATTCATATGAAAAACTTAATCCATCACCTATATTGCAAGGCTGCTTCACGTGTCATCTAAATAGTATTAGCATGCAGAAAATACGGGGTGTTACATAAAGGACATGTATGATGGAGTCAAAACTCGAATAAGAACGATAGAAGGAGACTCAAAGTATTTTTCTGTTGAGATAGGACTTCATTAAGGATCTGTGTTGAGCTCCTTTTTGTTTGCCTTGGTGATTGATGAGTTGACATGGTCTATTTAAGAGGAGGTTCCATGGGGTATGCTAGTTGGGATGACATAGTACTGATTGATGAGACTCGAGCTAAAGTTAATGATAGATTAGAGATTTGGAGACATGCTTTGGAATTCAAAGGGTTCAAATTGAGCAGGACCAAAATAAAATACTTGGAGTGCAAATTCAATGTTGCGAGGGATGAAGCAAACATTGATGTGAAGCTTGTCACTCAACCTATTCCAAAGAGAGAAAACTTTAAGTATCTTAGGTCCATTATCCAGAGTAGTGACAATATCGACGATGATGTCACACATCATATTGGGGAAATATGAATGAAATGGAGGCTTGCCTCTGGAGTACTGTGTGATAAAAAAAATACCACCTAAATTTAAAGGTAAGTTTTACAGAATGGTGGTGATACCTTTTTATTGTATGGGGTGGAGTGTTGGCTTATCAAAAACTCACATGTTCAGAAGATGCAGGTCACGAAGATGATGATGTTGAGATAGATGTGTGGACACACAAAGAATGATAATATTAGGAATGAGACCATTCAAGAAAAATTAGAGGTGACCCCTGTGGTTGACAAGATGAGGAAAGCAAGACTGTGATGGTTTGCACATGTGCAGAGAAGAAGTACTGATGTTCCTATGAGGAGGTGCGAAAGGTTGAATTTAGGAGATACACGGAGGAATAGAGATAAGCCAAACAAGTATTGGGGAGAGGTGATCAGACAAGATATGGCAAAACTTGATCTCACCGAAGACATGATCTTATATAGAAAGGAGTGGAGGTCGCGAATTAGAGTAGCAGGCTAATAAGTTAGTAGGATTAGGTTGATGTATGGACTTGGGGTATAGTAGGGATATAGGATTAGTCATGTCCTTATATCTTATGTTGTCACTATCTGTCTTATATATGTTAACTTTATCATATTTACCTACTATCACGTTAAAAAAATTAAAAAAAACATATTATCATGTGTCTTTCATTTATTCTCCTTTTTTTCTTTCCTTTTTCTTTTTCCCTTTCTCCATATCTAGTTTATTCTGGTTATGAGTTTTTGAGACGAGGGCTCCCAGAAAATAACCTTTCTATCTCTGTGAGGTAGTGGTAAGGTCTACGTACATTTCACCCTCCCCAGACTCCACTTGTGAAATTTCACTGGATATGTTATTGTTGTTGTTGATGTAGCTTGAAAGGACATTGGGTACAAGATTGTCGTACACCCGATCATTTTGTCAAGCTTTATCAAGTCTCCCTCAAAAGAAAAGAAAATAATGTGGAGGCCCACTTGACCTTTCATAATGATGATAATAAAGTCACTCCCTCAAATAAATATGATGATATAGAGGCAAATCTTTCTTATAAAGATGATGACGACTTCAAAGACTTCTCAAATAATACTCAGTTGAGAGTTGAAGATTTCTATGAGAATATTGACTTAAGAACTCATTATCTAGTAGAAAAATAAAGTCATAAGAATAGTTATTATTTTCTCTTACATTTATAACTATCTAGTTTTTGTGATAGCACTAATATTCCCCTTCCTCTGAATTGTAGTTGCAAGTCAAGTAAATATGCAACTACATTGTAATGAGGCATATTAGTATTAATATAATCTTTCTATTTCTACAAAAAGAAATTATCTATGTTGTTCTTCCTAAATGTTAAAACTTTATATCTTTACTAATTTTTATAGTTTGTGAAGTTAGTTTTTAATATCCTTATAATGTTTTTCTTTTTTAATATTTATGAAAAGTATGAAAATTTCTCAATTATCAATTGGATCCAAAATCAGTTATGAAGATATGTGCCTTATAGATAGTGCTACAACACATACTATTTTAAGAGATAAGAAATATTTCTCTTATTTGATTATGAAAGAAGCTAATGTTAATACAATTTCTGGTAGCACAAAATTAATTGAAAGTTCCAAAAAAGCTAATTTAATTCTTACCAGAGGAACAAATATAAAAATTGATGAAGCATTATATTGTATTAAGCCTCAAAGAAATTTATTAATTTTCAAAGACATTTGCTAAAATGGTTATCATATTGAGACTACAAATGATGAAAATAATGAGTATCTTTATATTACTACAATGATGTCAGGTAAAAAGTTTATACTTGAAAAATTACCTGTTTTATCATATGGCTTATACTACACAAGTATTAGCACGATAGAGACACATTCCATAGTAAATCAAAGGTTTACTAACTCAAATGATTTTATTATTTGGCATTACCAGTTGGGTTATCTCGGTTCTAATATGATGCGCAAAATAATTGAGAATTCACATGGGCATTCTTTGAAGAACTAAAAGATTCTTTAATTTAATGAATTCTCTTGTGTTGCATGTTCTCAAGGCAAATTGATTACTAGACCATCAGTAATCAAAGCGGGAATCGAATCCCCAACATTTCTGGAACGTATACAGGGTGATATATATAGGCTCATTCACCTGTCATTTCGACCATTCAAATATTATATGATTTTAATAGGAGCATCTACAAGATAGTCACATGTGTGCTTATTATCAACCTGCAATATGGTGTTTGTGAGGTTGTTGGCCCAAATAATAAAATTACGAGCATAATTTTTAAATTATGCAATTAAGACAATTCGTCTTGATAATGTTGGTGAATTTACATCCCAGGCTTCTAATGATTATTGTATATCAACTGGGATAACAATTGAGCATCTAATTGCTCATGTTCATACTCAAAATGGTCTAACGGAATCATTGATTAAACACCTCCAATATATTGCTAGACCAATGCTTATGAGAACAAAACTCCTCAATTCATTATGGGGGCTTGCTATTTTTCATGCAGTAAATCTTGTGCGTATTAGACCCACAAGTTATCATAAAATCTCTCTATTACAATTGATTTTTGGTCAGGAGCCAAATATTTTCCATCTCAAAATATTTCGATGTGCAGTATATGTTCCAATTGCTCCACCACAATGCACAACGATGGGTCCCTAAAGAAGGTTGGGGATATATGTTGGGTATGTATCTCCTTCTATTATAAAATATTTGAAACCTATGACTGGAGATTTATCCACAACAAGATTTGATGAATCAGTATACCCAACATCAGTAAGAGATGATAAAAAGCTGAGAAAAGAGATAGATTGGAATGCATTGTCATTATCACATTTATATCCTCGAACAAATAAATGTGAATAGGAAGTTCAAAAGATAATTCATTTGCAAAATATTACAAATCAACTGCTAGATGCATTCACCGACCTATCAAGAATTACTAACTTCTAATGCTTCAATTCGAGTTGATGTCTCAAGAGGATAATTAATTAATGCAAAATAATTCCAAACCGCGCTTAAAACGTGGTAGACCAATCGGTTCCAAAGATAAAAATCCTTGAAAAAGAAAAGAAGCAAATAATCAAGATGGTCATAATATAAAAGAACTTTCTCAAGAGGAGCAAGGAGATATAATAATTGATGAAACCTTAGAAAAGGTTCAGGCGCCTAAAAATAATGAAGAGATCTCAATAAATTATGTCTCATCGAAGAAAATATAAAACTGAAATAATATAATTGTCGATAATATTTTTGCTTATAATGTTGTTGTTGAATAATGTAACAAAATGAGGATCTTGAGCAAAAATCTATCGAGAAATATAGACAGAGAAATGATTGGCCAAAATGGAAAGATGTTATTCAAGTTGAATTAGCTTCACTTAAGAAACATAAAGTTTTCAGACTGATAGTCCAAACACCTAAAGGTATAAATTTAGTGGGGTACAAATGGGTCTTTGTGCGAAAACAAAATGAGAAAAATAAAGTCATAAGATATAAAACACGACTTGTGGCACAAGAATTATTGCAAAGACCTGTCATTAATTATATGGAGACATATTCTCCTGTGGTAGATGCAATCACCTTATATATCTTATAAATCTGGCAGTTCATGAAAAACTTGAATGCATCTGATGGATGTCGTTACAGCTTATTTATATGGCTCATTTGACAATGACATATTTATGAGAATCGCAGAAGGATTTAAAATGTCTAAAATATATAAAGATTCTCGGGAGGCATGGTCAATAAAACTTCAAAAATTCTTATATGGATTGAATCAATTAGGACGCATGTGGTATAATCGCGTTAGTGAATACCTATTGAAAGAAGAGTATAAGAATGATCCAATTTGTCCTTGTGTATTTATTAAAAGGTCTGAATCAGAATTTACTATAATAGTTGTACCTGTTGATGACTTGAATATAATTGGAACTCGTGAAGATCTTTCAAAGGCAGTAGAATATCTGAAAAAGGAATTTGAAATAAAAGACCTTGGAAAGAAAAAATGTCACACTCTGAGCCTACACCCTGGACGTTATTGACACTCAAAAATCATTAATGGTCCCCAAGCGAACCATTGGCCTAGTTGACTCACTCAACTGAAAAATTTAACATGCATGCAGAAGCTTTATAAGATGAACCTTTGAAACAATTAATAAAACTTGAAGAGTTTCAATCATGCTCTATACAAAGTTTGAAAATATCCTTTAATACAAATACTACTAATGCTCATAATATCTGAATGAATAGACTGGATTAACTCTCTAACTCTTTCCATGAAGCCTTTACTATACTGAAGATAGGTATCGTCACAAGACCCACAACTACCATACTGTAAAATAAAGTAAATAAACTAGACTAACTAATTAGAGCCCTCTGAAGGCGAAGAGGTTTCACCAATTGTTGCTGGGAAGCTGTCTTACTGAATGTATGCTATCATAGGTACGTGAATCTGTATCATAAAACGATGCAACGCCAAAGGGCATCAGTACGTAAAATGTACGGTATATAAAATAGCTAAAATAGAAACTCAGAATAAGATGCTCAACTTTAAACTTAACTCAGGAAATAACTTAGTAACATAATCAATGCAATATAAGTAAAACATCTGGTTTAATGCATAAATAAATAAAACTCATTCTGTATCTGAAAATAATATATATTTTAATTTGGAGAGTTTCTTTAATCGACAACCATCACTACGAGCCTTGTGATGATACAACGTCTTGTCCACATTGCAAGAGTCATCCCATACCTTTCTAGAGTAAGGGACGAAGTGTTGGGAATCCATATAAACTGGGTCATCTCAATGGCATATGAGGAGTTGTACATCTGATACAATCCTATCCTAAGCCGGCTACATAATTTATGGGGTTGGAGTTATTTGAACTTGTACCCATATTGGTGCTCAATACTACTCCCAAAACATGCACTGTTCTCAATAGCTGTAAAAATGCCTCACTATAGAAGAAAACTGAAAATCTACTACTTGGAGCCGTGGCTCAACATATTTTCTTTAAATTGATTTTTCTTTATCAAAACTGATAATGCTTTCCCATAACTGGTAATGTTTTCTTTAAAGAAAGAAAATAGTCATGCTCTTTACTAATAAAATGATGTATTTGGAACTGTCAAGTTTCTTCAAACTCTAAAATTTATGCATGATGAATAGTAATGCAAAATTCTTTAACTAACTGGATTGATCTTTCAAAACTGCTATGCTATGCTCAAAAGATAGTATAGCAAATAGGTTACTTGTATAACTCATGTTAATGTACTTCTTTAAACTAACTCATACTTTGAACTGGATAAATTTTCAATGCAATTAAAGCATGATAATGAAATGGTTCTCAAAACACATCTAGGGTTCTTGTAAATGTAGTAATACTTCAAGAATTTAAAGATATGTATTCAACAATGAAGTTCTTAGCATAATAATAATGGGATAATAAGAATTTCATGATAAAGTTCTAAAATTTCTCCATAAGATCATAGGAATAAAATTGACTTGACTCTTGACTAGAATTCTTAATAACAAATATAGATTAGACACGAAAACAGAATTTTAGGTAGCCTTACATGCCTGGAATGAAGACTGAAGAATCAAGAAATCCGTTCTTGAAAATTCTTGAATTCATTTTCTTGAAATCCTAGGTTATGATTTAAGATTTCTCTTAGAGATTGATGAATAGATGAAGGAATTTGGGTTGGAAAGGTTGAAATTTATAGAGAATAACTTACCTTGACGATGAATCTTGAAATCTAACCCTAACTTGATGATTCTTGAGTGTTTATGTTTAGGAGTGAAGAAGAGTGTTTTAATTGTGAAAAACTGACGTTTTATGCATTTTGGGACCTCAAATAGACTCTGGAAAGTTATAGGATAAAAGTACCCTCAAAACATAATAAAAGGTCGTCATTTAGCTTATCCAGAAGAGTCTGCGTCAAGTTCGCGATACGGAGCTATCGCGGACTTCAGACAGCTCTGCATGTCTTCAATAAAATAGTCATAACGTTTTACTTCGAACTCCTATTAAGGCAAAACTAGATGCGTTGGAAAGATAATTCAAAGATCTATAATTTCAGATATTATGGATCACCTAACTCATTATATTTTAGTAGATATGGTCATTTGAAGTTGACGCTTCTATCAACTCATACAAAAACTTAGTCGGTGGAAATATTTTGAACTTGGCTTGACTTTTGGTGTCTTTTATGAACTCAAACCATATCTAACACACTTAAATTACTTAGGAAAGTACCTTAATATACATTCACAATTTGGAGGTATTAGATCACCTAATTTCATAAAATTTCCTATCGAAACTCAATTGGTGAAAGGGATTTCAACTCAACTTTGTGCTAGAGGGTTCTTGTGACCTTACTTCATCTTCAAATCTATTTTCATACTAAGAAATTGACTTTAACACCTATGCTCAATTTAGAATAATCAATTACAATCTTATATCATATGAAGAATGGCTCAATCTTAGCTAAAAAAATTGGAGTGTTACACAAAATTTTGACTTGGTCTACAAATTGAGCATTTTACAAATGGTATATTTATTCATCAATCAACATATACTAAAAATCTTTTAAAAAGATTTTACATGGATAAAACACATCCATGAAGTACCCTCAATGATTGTAAGATCACTAGATATTAGTAAAGATCCATTTCGGCCTTATGAAAAAAAGGGAAGAGCTCATTGGTGCTGAAGTACCATATCTTAGTGCAATTGGTGCATTAATATACCTTGCTAATAATTCTCGGCCAGATATATCATTTTCTGTTAATTTATTAGCAAGATTTAGTTCCTCCCCAACACAGAGACACTGGAACGGTATTAAGCATATATTCAGATATTTTCAAGGAACTATTGATATGAGACTATTTTATTCGAAAGAGTCCAATTCACAACTAATTGGTTATGCAGATGCAGGATATTTATCTGATCCACATAATGGACATTCTCAAATATGTTATTTATTTACACGTGGAGGTACAACCATATCATGGCATTCAACAAAATAAACTATGGTAGCTACTTCTTCAAATCATGCAGAAATAATGGCTATTCATGAAGCTAGTCGAGAATGTATTTAGTTTAGATCAATAACTCAACAAATCATGAAAATGTACGGCCTTTCTCTGAAAAAAGATATTCCAACAATATTATATGAAGACAACGCTGCATGTATAGCTCAACTAAGACGAGGTTACATCAAAGGAGACAGAGCGAAACATATTTCGCCAAAATTCTTTTTCACTCATGATCTTCAAAAGAAAGGTACAATAGATGTTCAACAAATTCGTTCCAGTGACAATTTAGCAGATATATTCATCAAAGCATTGCCAACTTCAACTTTTGAAAAGCTGAGATACAAGATTGGGATGCACCGTCTTCGAGATATTAAATGATATCTTCATCAGGGGGAGCAAATACGCGCTGCACTCTTTTTTTCTTAACCAAGGTTTTATCCCACTAGGTTTTCCTAGTAAGGTTTTTAATGAGGCAGCAAACAAAGTGTATTACTACATGGATGTCCAAATAAATATGTTCTATGTCCACATAATATATTTTGTGGCAACATAAATATACACATAATACACATATGTGTAAGATGTATTTACACTCCTTTTAGTTAGTGTTGTAACTTAATCATCCATGTAATATACTTGGTATCCAAAGTATATACATGGCAATGAGATATCCATTAATGACCATGTATACACAAGTATAAATACCCCTTCTTTCTTGTAACAAAATATAGAGAGAAAAGAAGAAAGACTACTACATCTTCTCTTTTTATATTCCTTCTTAGTTTTAATATATTCTCATCATTTCGCAACAAGAATACCATAATAAGGCATTATAAATTAAAAATTAAGGGTTATGGACATGAAAATTATGGGAGTTATGAATAATATTAATAGTAGAAATTGAATAGGTATAAGTTATGTGTACTCCTTATAAATACATTAAATAATTTTTTAAAAATAATATATTAAAAAATATTATTAATATATAATTAGAAGAAGGTCAAATAAAATAATAAAATAAGTGTTGCATCTTTCTTCTTTTTAAAAATATTAGTCTCTCTCTTATGTATATACTAGTGACCAAGATCGTGCGTTGTACGGGCCCAATATATGTTATTTTTCTTTTTTAATTTCTGTGACCTAAATAAAATTTGGAGAGAACAATTTTAATATATTTTAAAATTTATTTTTAATTATTTGAATTTCTAATATTTTTATGTGTTTTTTAAATAATACATATTGCTCCTACACGGAAAAAATAATTTATTACGGGTAATATTGTAATTTCATAGTTGAAGTAGACGAAGAAATAATTAAATAATAATTAATAGAAATGACATAGTAAAATTAGGTAGACACGTTAATAGTCACCATTACACGTTATGGTCAGACACAGGAAGACAATTTATTACGGACAATATGTAATTTCATTGTTGAAGTAGATAAAAAAAAATATTTAAATAATAATTAATAATTAATAGAAATGACATAGTAAAATTAAGTAAACACGTTAACGATCACCGCAAAACTAAACAGAGACATTAATTTAATACTCAGTTATCTGCTTACAGCTGCTTGGTTGTAGCCACCTGCTTCAAGCTGCTAAAACAGAAAGCTAAAGCGGGCATGACAACCCTAAGTTGCTCAAACAAGCCTTCTATTATATAAGAGAAAATATATATTCACAAAAAATAAAATAAAAAGTGGAAACTTGAAAAAAGGGATTAAGAAAGGAGAGGACATGGAGTGACTTTTTCTATTCTTCAATAATATATGAGTATAATAATTAATGTAATAATTTATTAACAATAAATAAATTAATATGATTGTGAAAAAATTGAATGAAACTTCATAATAGGATAGAAATATGATTAATTCTTTAATTTAAAAAATAGAAAAAATGCCAAAAAAAAAGAAAAAAGAAAAATGTGAATGGTGATCTTAGAGAGGTGTCACATCATCTTGTCTACATTTGAGTTTACTATAAGAAAAAAAGGATAAAAAATATCCTTAAATTATGTAAAATGAACAAAAAAAGCCCCTCGTTTATAGTTTAGTCTAAAAATACTCTTGTCATCAATACATTGGTCCAAAAATATCCTTGTCATTAGTACTTTGGTCCAAAAATGTCATTATTGTCATTAAATGGGTCAGAAATGTCCTTTTTAAATAAATATATATATATTTTTTCTTTTTAAACATATTGTATTCCTAATAAAAATATAATTTTTAAAGAACTCTTTTCTTGTTTTGTTTCTTTTAAAATCACTTTACCTTATAAAAATGTAAGAAAATAATTTTTTCCTTAATCTCATTTTATCAATTAAAATAGAACATCATATTGTTGTAACAAATCATATATGTCATAAATATAAGATCATAGTAAACCCAACATTAATTTTTATTTAGATAACAATAAAAATAGTAATTATAATAAAACAAGAAATATTTTTAATTTTAATTTTTTCTCGAAATGAAATAGGATAAATATTTGCTAATTAAAAAAATATTATTTGAAAAATAATGTGTTCAAAAATAAAATAAATAATAAATTTATTTGAAAAATGATATTTTGGTCTCATTAAATAATAATAAGAGTATTTTTAGACCAAACTATACATGAAGAACATTTTTGTTCATTTCATATAGTTTAGCTGTATTTTTAACTCTTTTACCTATATTATATAGATGTATAGATTAGGGAGCATCAGGCTAGCAAGGGCTCAAATTTATAAAAGTAATGAAATATGAAGAATTAGAAATGAAAATAGAGTGTCTACTTGATGTCAAACTTATATGAATGAGGCCTCTTAAACCTATTAATAAATCATGTATACAAATGTACAGATTTGCTAATAAATCAACGTCATAGATGTGACAAATTAAAGAAGATGTATATAATATGGGATCAAGAATCCATCAATCAAAGATATGATATATGTTTTAACTTCTAACAGATTTCAATAATATTGTAGCTTACGAGTGATGTTTATATTTCCATTAAAAATTTTCCAATGTAACAAACAAAGCCATATTTCTTATATGCAAAAGATCATTTAAAATATATGATCCACACAACATATATATTTACAAGTTGCACAAACATAAATTCAAATTTTAAATTTGATTATATATCATATTATCTCATTTTGCTTTTTAACAAAATCATACTTTAATTAAAATATTGAACTGATCTTGTGCAAGTCTGCAGCTTCTTTTTATTGGTCAACACACAAAATCTCTTTATTTTTTAAAATAAGAAAATAGTAACTCATCAAAACATTTGTATACTCCAATGATATATCCAAGAATATGCCAATAATTCAGCCCCAAACAAAAGAAAAAGAACTAGTTTAATTAATTTATGTAGAATCCAAAGATAATTAATGTAAACAACGCAATTCTACATCAATATTTCAACTAAAACCGAGACATCACCCCTTCGTTTTTCTCCCTATTATCTAGTGATCCAATTCTTGCTTGAATTAAGGAGATCTTGAAGGTGGAAAAAATTGCGTACCAGCTACCATGAAAGTGCTAAGGGGAGCTGGAAATAAAGAAGGGTCAAGAAAATTTGAGGGCCCCGCTGCAGTAGCATCGCCACTTGTAGTATTGGTGGTAGCCACTGCAGCGGAATTATGGTGGTGCTGAACTCCAGCACTACCACCGGAAGAAGTATCGCCTCCTCCCATGTTATTGTACTGACTTTCATGACCTTGATCGTATAGAATTCCTTTGAACACGTGTCCACCAATGCTCACAGCGGCTTGATATGCTAACTGATCTTCATCGTCCTCAATGGAGCTCATTTGAATGCATTGAAATACAGCACTTGTACGGATTTTTGCTGGAAATTTTCCCACTTCTAACCCTAAAAATACATGAATTTTCATACACAAAATTAGGTTAGGAGGAAAATATTGCAATTAAATCTCTTGGATAAATGCTAGGGTACGTTGATAAAATGATAATACACTTTTTTTTTAATTGTCATGTTCAAAATTCAATTTGACTAACTTTCAAAGCTAACTTAGATTACATTAATTTGATATTTTAAAACAAAAAAATTAGACATTCAAAAATTATACGAAAAATAACTATAAGTTGCAAATTTTTTTCCATAGTATATCAATATTATTAAAAAAATACATTTTAAAATATTAATCAAAATTTATATAGGTTTGACTCTAAAAAAGTAAACTAGGACAACTAAAAAGAAACCAAATGAGTAATATACTAACTTGTTATTACATTTACCATATAAGTTATTCCAATACTATGACAATGATAACATTAATTATCATTGGAGTGTTGATTTCAAACCGCTCAACTAATAGTTATTACCTCATAATGTCATTTTCTTTATTGAAAATAATCAAAAGATAATTTTTTGAGATAATAACTCTTACTTCATTAAGTTACCACTTGAGAAATCAATCCATAAATTGAAGAGCTGGAGATAAATATGTGTAAGTGTAGGATAAAGAAATTGTGCATTTACAACTAGAGTTTTAGTTTGCTAATACATATAAATCATTTATTCAAACACTTAGTATTAAAAATTCATAAACTCAAATTATGAATATATTAGGATACCTAGCCAGAGAGAAATGGGGGAGGGGATTTTTGTCAATCTATTGTCGAGAAATCCAAAAAGAAAAAGAAGATTGATGCATGATGGAAGAAGAGAATGAGAAAGAGAAAAAGAAAAAGCTGACGAATTTAAAATAGGGTTTCTTTTCTCTAGATTTACTTTATGTAGAATTCATTTAGGCAATCAATTAATCTCCTTTACATGATGAATCTCACGACTCTATGTTTTTTTTTATATAAAAATGATAACATTACTTCAATTTAAGTGTATTTGTTTCAAAAAGTATTTTATTTCAACATTTTACCTAACAAGTTCAAGAACACATCATTTAAAAGATCATATACATCTTCAATTTAATTTATTTTTCTTAATTAATTCAATCAAATTGAAGTGAAAGGTGCAGTAAAAAGGAAAGAAAGACATGAGGAACTACTTTTACCAATAGCGTTTGAAGGCAAACGAGTAGAAACAAGAGAAGAAGCACTTGGATCCTCTCTTTGCCTTTTCTGCTTATTATTATTATTTTGTCCTTGTTGTTGCTGCTGCAAAGTAGCAAGTTGTTGTTGTCTTTCTCTTCTTTTAGCTGCTGGAACCCAAGTACTTTTCACATGAGTTTGACACTGAAACCCTCTACTCTTACAACAAGTCCTACACCTCATGTGTTGACAATCTTTCTTAGCTTGGTTCCCACAATCCTGGCAACTAATTCCTCCTCCAGCACTCCTCATCATCACGAATCCCGACCTCGATGCCTCATCATCACCTGCAAATGATAATTTCCATCCCACTTTAGCAACCGATTCAACTCAACTCAATTTTTTTTATACGCAAAGCATGTACATATAAATATATTAAACCGATACTCATAATTGCAACTATTACATTTTCTTTAAAATCCCTAATTGCAAAGTGTTGTGAATTCTTTATATCATATCTATCAAATTTTAATTATAGATCTATGATATCAACATGGAAGTACCATAATATATAAGTGAAAAATAGTATTAAATTAAGCATCCACAATTTTAAAAGTATGAAATGAGCTAGGCTACTTTTCTTTTAATTAATTCTGAGTATGAAAAAATTGTTGATAGGAAGAACTTCCTCTCAAATGCGAATTCAGAATAATCGTACTTCTCACCAGTAGATATATCAAAGCCACTTCGACTTGGGCCGACACCTAATCCAACATCAGTGGAATAAAGATCTTGCAAAGGATAAATTGGATGACGAAACTGTTGTTGTGGTTGTTGAGGAGTATTTCCACTTTGCCATAGCTCGAAGCCTTTGTAAGTGTTGGGTATTTCTTGACTATGATGATCATTTCTGTACAAAAACCAATTATTTTCTTGGCTGATCTCCGTGGGAACTGCTGCACTGCTGCTAATTTGGCCACTTCCTCCACCTAGTGAAAAGAAATTAGCCATTTTCTTCCCAAACTTAATAATCTCAATTCATGTGACTCATCACAATCCATACCACAAGTGCACCAACAATATTGCCGTTGATTATCACACTATCTTGGATTTCTGTGGGGTTTTCTTCATTTATGGTCTCAAAAAACCAAGTTTTTTTTTTTGGCCTTTATAAAATTAGAAATAAAGAAGAAGTAGTGCACTTCTGTTAATTGCCCTATATGTAATATATATAAAGCGTGTGAATTTAGAGGGCTGGAAGAGAAAATTAGGAAGGAGTAGTATTCCTTATAACAAGATTGAATGGAGAGGAAGTGAGGAGGGAGCTTTGTTTTTTATTTAATACTTTAATTTTCATTGTTACGTGGTATATTTAATATCATAAAATTAAATTTTTATTAGATTATAAAAAAAAATTAAAAAAATTCATATCAAATCAAACTAGATTTTTTTTTCAAAACGGAGACGATAATATTTTTCTAAATGTTTGTAGGGGTGTGCATCGGTCGGTTCGATTTTAGACATTATCGGTTTGGTTTATTGGTTTTCGATTTTTAAATATGCTAAACCAATAAAATAATTTTTATCAGTTTTAAGTTCTTAACGGTTCGATTTTCGGTTTACCCGATAAGGATGATAATGAAAATTTGCATTAATAAAAGCAAATGGTATACAAAAGAGTAAAGACTAAAAACTAAATACTAAAGTGAGTAACTAATTACTTAAGTATGATAAAGATTAAAATAGGTAAAGTACTACTATAGTGTCTTATTACTATTAAATTACTAATATTTAATATTTACTAAAATAGTAAATTATTATAATCGTTATTGATTTACCCAATAACTCAATAATAAAAATTGATATAAATCGATAACACAATAAATTTTTTTCAAAATAATTAAAAATTTGATAATCTAATAACAATAAATTAATAATATTTATATTAATTTGATTTATTGATCGATTTGATTTTTGCACATATCTTATTTGTGGCTTGTGTAGGGGACATTAATAGAAAGGTAGAATTACAGCTCTGCAAATGCCGCCAACGCTAAAAAGCACCACAACTCTTCTCTCTCTCTCTTACTGCTAAATTAAAAAGTTATAGCGATTTTGGCGGAGGTGGATGAAAACAGTGTTAAATAAAATATATTAATATTATGGGTGCATTATTTGGATACAAACTATGACAAGATATGTTATAATGAAATTATTTATTTGAGAGTAGTTTTTATTATTTGTTTGATTTATCATATTCAAAATACTATTTATTATATAATTTTTAAATATAAGTTGTTTGTTTATAAAAATACCCTTTACGTTATTTAGTTTTTTTAAAAAAATATTTTCTTTGCGAGCTTTAGCTATTCATTCTTAAAATAAATTTTTCATCTTATTTAATGTAAATAATTTTTTGTGTATGCATTTTCATGATTATGTCGGGTGTTTTTAAAATTAAACTTTCATTTTATTTAACTTAAAAATAAAATGTCCATCTTATTTAATTTTAAATAAAAAATTTATCTTATTTAGCTTAAAATATAAAATTTTCATCCTATTTAGCTTAGAAATAAAACTTCCATCTTCGTTAGCTTAAAAATAAAATTTTCATTTAAGTTTGTTAATGTAAAAAAATTATTATTAATTTTTAAAATTATCTACATTTTAATTGACATATAAAATATAATTTTTAAGTGAGCAATAAACTATTTAATTAAAAATATGTAATTTAATAGTGGGATGAACATTTTAAGAGAAATCAAAATATAAATAAACATAAGTATTAGACAAATAAGTTCAACTTATAATATATTCATAAATAGAAATTGTATTTATAAAATGAAATTTTTAATAGAAAAATATATTATCATAAAAATAACAATTAATTAAGGTTGTGAATATTACTATAAATATTGTTAAAAATTATTTTAATATACATGAATATAAAAGTGATGTATAAAAGAGAGTTTAAAGGGGGTATTTTTGAATTCTTACATACTTTATTATTCCACCCACCGGGAGGGATAACTTATCCCATTACTAATTGCTACTCATGGGATAAATTATCCCAGTTTTTGCAACCAAACAATGAAATGAGGATCACTCATCCCAGTCTTTAATTTGCAACCTAACAATGAAACAAAGATCATACAAAATAATTATCACAGGATTAATTTTCCTTATCCATCACACCAAACGATCCCTTAATTCTTTGTTATGTAGTGCTCCATTTGATTTATATATTAATAATATATATTGTAAATTTTAAAAAAATAATTATTTATAAAAATATTTTTCATAAATATAAAGAAAAAGACCTGAAAAAAATTAAAAGATAATTATGTTTTTAACCATAATGCATGCATCAAACTATTTTGAATTATTAACATCTTAAAGTTCTCTGTCTTAATAATACACAATATAATATCAAATAAAGCATATTATTATTAATAGATTGAAAAATTGTAAAATTAAATATTTTTATATATTAATAATACACAATATAATATCAAATTAAGTATATTATTAATAATAAATTGACAATTGTAAAACTAAATAAGGTACTGGTGATGTATAAAATTATTTTAAAATTTTCTAAATGATTATTTTATAAGTTAAAATATTAAACTCAAATAATAATAACAAATTGAAGTGTTTAAATGTAACCTCAAAATTGATAAGTTTACTTGAAGTCAAGATCAAGTTTCAATGTATGTTTAGGCATTAAAGAGGCAATCGTTTGGAACGATTGATAAAGTAAAGTTACTTTTACATGAGTAATTTTTTTTTCTTTTCATATTCTATGTTTATACCAATTTACTATATTTAAGTTATATATTAAGATAATATATTTATTAATTATTTATTTCTCTCGTTCGCTTATTTGATTTTGATTTAAGATGTAATTTTAAAATTATTTTTAAAATTTTGTATTTTTAGATTCAAGATTTGTAGCATGTACTAAAAAAAAAAATTTATTGTATTAAATGTCTCATATGAAAAAGTTAAAATTAAAAATAATTAAATGAACTAAAAAAATAAAACAAATAAATTGAAAAGTACAGTCTAACCTAGTAATAAAAGTATATACATATAAAGGTATGTATCTTGTATTTAGTTAAAAGAGAACTTTTTAAGTCTTATATTGCATAGGTGGTCGAAGTCTTAATTATTGATCAATGACATTTTTCCTAGTGAGTGTTGGTAAGGGGAGCAATAAAATGCATACTCAATTGGTCGATGATAGATGTAGGTTACTACACTTTGAAGTGGGACTTTCACAATACTTATTTTTAATATTCAATTATAGAATAAAAAAAAGAAGAAAAATAGATGTTGATAGCTCAATTGGTTGGCTACCTGAACTCACACCTTATTGATGGGGGTTTGATTTTCCACATTGTAATTCCCTTCCCATTTCCCCTTCTCCTATCCCCAATTTATTTATTTTTTTAAAAATTCTATGACCAACTATGTATAATCAAATTTTTACTTCATAAAATAAAGATCATGTATAACTAAAATAGACTGTTAAAGACTTAAAATACACAAATGCTAATTTTTCAACAAAATCAATTATAGATTCTAACATAATTTTTCATACGTCACATCATGTGATTATGATAAAAATAATAATTATATTACTCCTGTAATTATCACAGTAGGAGATTACAAAAGAAAATTGTAACGATCCAAATCGTCGTTATTTAGGTGGGATAAAAATTTTGTGATCTAAGTTGATCTAGATCAATACTTCTACCACAGCGCCACAACGATGACAGGATGAGACCTGTCATAGCGGACCCTTTTATTCTCCTTTTTTTTCCTAGGAATGTAAAACAGACGAGAGTTATCCTACAAACCCTCAAAAGTCTACTCTCGACTAGGAAGACGGGATTCTAGCACAAGAAAGGATACAACCAACATATTTCAAGCCTCCCTCTACCGTTTCGCAGCCGAAAAGTTAAAAATTATATTATTCTCCTTCTGCATCTGCTTGGTGGCCTGGACAGGTAAGCTAGTTTTTTCTTCTTGAGTGATTGTAAATCTATTCACATTCCATAGTATAATGTATATTGATGGAAGAGATCATGCTTAGACCTTCAAAAATTGAGTCTGGATGGTTAAGTGTGTAGTTATATATTGTTGTAGGGCAGGAATGTACTAAGCAGATTGTGATTAGTCTGTGACTAGCAATAGTAGTCTAGTCCTTGATTATTTGCCTTAGTACTTCTTATTGAGGTGGTTGTTGGTCCTTGTAAATTTATGTGTTAAGAAATTACTGGATTATTGTGACATCCTGAGACTTGTGATAATCAAAGGGGTCCAATGTTTTGGCTGCTGGTATATATATATATATATGAATGTGTTCATGTTGGCTACTCTATGTGAAATACTTGAGTAATGCACTATTCATGAAATAAAAAGATCAGAGGCGAATGTGACATGTATTCATGTTGATAATATCATACAATAAACTTGTTGATTTACTTGTGGCTTAAAGTGGGGTGGTTGCATTGTAGGTGATGGTTTATATCCTGTATGTGATACACATATATGCATATACACACACATATATAGACACATGTTAACTTCCTGTTAGTATTGTCTACATGTATATAAATTGAGAAAGGCGGAATAAACCTAAAGAAATGACTAATTGTGATCAATTGTATATAATGAACCTATTATTTGATTGTACATGAGTGTAAAGTATTCATTGTGGTTATGATTGTAATTGTGGTTATTGAATAGGGTGTCACATTTCAATACATATTGAATTGAATGTCACGTTCTGATATACTAACTACTGAATTAGGTATCGCGCAGACATGTTAATAGTTTAGGTGTGAATTTCATGAGAGGAACATTGTCGATATGAACCTATTTTTTAATTGTGTAAGTGTGTGAATCATTCATTGTAATAATAATTATATTTTGTGATTGTGATTGTTGGATCGAGTACCACACCGACACATATTAGATTGAGTGTTGCATTCTGACACATATTAGATTGGATGTCATGTTCTGATACATATTGAATAGGATGTCAGTTCCGACACATATTGAATCAGTTATCATATTTTGACACGTTAACCATTGAATCATGAGTCAGACTAATAATTTGGATGTGAGTTCCATAAGAGGACCATTATTGATTGTTATCTATGAATGAATATGATATCATACGTAATGACAGAAGAACCAGTATAATTGTAAATGATCATACCCATCTTGTGTAATAACTGATATGAAAGAATCGAAAATTGATGTATTACTCATTCTCATATTATGATGGTGTTATTTGTATGAATATAATTATGATATGATCACGTATCACCTATTTTACAATATTATGTCTGTCTGTTATATTTATATAATCAGGTATGAGGTAGCATATAACCAAGTGGAGAGTGGTTGATGGGTTGTTAAGCAATGAATTATTGACTTAGAGTTAGATTATGTTGGGTATTATGATTATATGTATTAATGGAGACTTGAAAAGAAAGTTCGAATAATTGTCTCTGTTTAGACCGCATTGGTAGGAGAAATTCCACCTTGACATCCCCGCCATGATAGGCCAGAATGGTAGAGAGGGAGAGAAATTTTTTTAGCCATCTTAATGTGGCCATTTACGAATGAGTTATGTTATTAAATATTCTAGGCTAAGTAAGATAGCGATTAAACTAGAGGAGTAGAGTGAATAGATCGAGTTAGTAGTTGTTGGTTCAGAAATTCTATTATGAGAAATAAAGGAGTTAGGCCCTGATCGGTGTTAGAGTTGGCCATGGAGCAATTGTAAATCTTATATCGTATTTTATACTAGGGTGAATTCTCTGTGTTAAGCATATGAGCTCTAAAGCCCAGTAAGTACTTTTAGACGACTGCCTGAATCAAATAGGACGACAAAGTATGTGATTATAGGTTTGGTGTTGAGATTTCTTGTTATTGCGTGATTGCTTATGATATTTACTTATATTATGTGTTAGGTTTCAAGTTGACTGAAGATGCCTACAAATACATGTCGTTTGTAGTAGTACTACTTTTGCTATACTTTTTTTTATGTAATTTGATTGTAGGGTCGGGTATATTTCTTAAATGAAGGTGATCTCCAACAACTTCTACTCTTCCTTTTTGGTGATAGAAGTCGTGTTATTGTTTTAAGTATTCGTCATGTTCTTAGAAGCTCTTGTACCTATTTAGGCTAGATTCCTCAAGGGTGTTGGTTCTCTTTTTAAAGATTCTTAAATTTGAATTTTAACTCTTGATGATTATATGATTTTTTCAATTTTATTTTCTATTCCTTTCATCTGTCGCATGATTTAATTGGTTGGAAATTAAGAATTTTTCTATCTAGGTGTTAGGTGATCACACGATCCGGTGAGTTGGACCGTGACAGAAACATTCATAGTAACTTTTGAGGATTTAATTGTTAGATGACATCATTAAAAAATAAAAAAAAATTGATATGACACAATTTTTCAAAAATAACTGATCAAATCGAAGCACTGCATCCCTTAGCTTCATCATCTACATCTAGGGCCATGCCAGATCAAATATCCTTCAAAATTTGAGAAATTATAATCACATTCGAATTATAACTAGTGTTGGCACCTATTATTATAGCAGTAACACATTAGTTCTAATTGTTGACATAACAAATAGTACAAGATTTATTCATTTATTTGTACAATTTGTTTTTCTTTCATGCACGTAACACTAATAAATGAAGCAGCCGCAATATTAAATCCAACGGTCCTTAGATATGAATGGTACAAAACTTTTTTTTGTTTGTTTTGGCATTACATAATTGGCTCAGTTCTTTACATCTTCTTATCTGACTAGCTTATTAAAATGTTCTTACCTAAATATAACAACGGACAATTATTTAAGTATATAAAACTAGGTAAAATTGCCTACAAAACTCAATTCAAATATTATGGCTAAGTCCGTAAAACTGTTGGGTATATAATGCCAAACATCGAGTATTTATTTATTTGTCTATCCACATTTTAGATATATTTACCCTTGATATTTACTATGCAAGTACAAATTAAATCATAATTATATCAATTTAAAAAGAAAGAAGATCATAAGAACTAACATTCTTATGTTGGGGATAGGATATTGTACGATCATATATCTAACGTATATGTTATTTTATTCTTTTTTCACATCATCAAGATACGAGTTATATCCTATCTTTAGGCCACGAGTTTCCATCTTTTTCTCGATGATGATGATCATGTGACTTTGAAGACTAATAGAGGTCGATCTTCACCAAAAATATCTTCGATACTAACCTTCCATCGAACCAATTTCCTTGAGCATTATTTGTACATTTAACTCCTCTCCATCCATATATAAGTTTTTCCCCGTCGACATACTACTTTATATTAGCTAGGGCCTAGGCATAAGAAATTTGTATGCAAAACCAACATTATGTGTGTTGTAAGGGTGATAAACGGGGGATCGAGTTAAATATTGGTCAATCCAACATGAAGTAGATGAAAATGAATAAAATATTTAATTTAACTTATATTTAATATGGATAAACTCAATAGATAATATAAGTATTCATATTATCCATTTTATTTATTGCTTTTTATTATATAAAAGAATATGTACTTTCATTACCAGCTATTTTTCTTACTCTTTTTCTCCTTTTATGGTGTGTTTGGTATGAAGAAAAATATTTTCATATTTTTTCAAAAACAATTCTTTTCTAAAAATGAGTTTTCTTTAGTAGAGATCTAGTTGTAGTTGACAGTATTTATAGTTTATTATGATGGCACTCAGTGCAATTTATTACTCTATGTGGGAGGAAAATATTTCTTGTTAACAAACAAAAAAAAAGATTGCTAAACTATAAGGTGTAATAATAAAATTTACTTCCTTCTTTATATTAGTTTCCATTTTAATTTTTTATACGTCCATTAAAAAATTATAAATAATACAAAGAATAATTTTATTTATTTATCTTTCAAGAATATAATTTTTTTTCTTTTGAAATTTTACAAGTTGATTTACATTTTTAAAAGAATAATTAATTGTCAAGGTAAAATAGTCTATTTTTAATAATGTGAATATGAATAACTATAGTTGAAACACCAAAGGACGACTACTATAAGTGGATTGGTAGTTAATATACTAGGAACATATATCTCTTCTTGGTGTTACTAACACTAGAAACCTTGCTTAGCAGCATAATTCTACTTTTTCTTTCTTATTATTCGTGAGGGGGTTATATGAGAATTGGAAAAGAGCTAAAAGGTTTTGTTTGATCATGATTTATGACTATTGTACCTAGGGATCGTTTCGTAAAAAGTATTAGATGAAATAATGTATGTATTAGTTTTCGTATTATATACTCTCTTCGTCCTATTATATGTGATAACCTGTCCTTTTTAATCCATCTCAAAAAGAATACAACAACAATAACAACATATCAAGTGAAGTCCCATAGGTTGGGTCTGAGGAGGATAAAATGTACGCAGATCTTATCACTATCTCATAGAGACAGAGAGGTTGTTTCCGAAAGACCCTCAACTCATATTTATCATCCCCAAAAGCAGAAAAATACTAGATATAAACTAACGACTAGGATGAAAAATAATTGATAATTTTATAAATACAATAAAAATAGAAAAATAAATGACAGACAGTAACAACACAATATATAAAGACACGACTAATCCTACTAATCTACTTCATCACAGTGGCAGGACAAGCATCCTAGCTACCCCTACTAGCCTACTAACCTTCTACTCTAATATGTGACCTTCATTCCTTTCTATCTAAGGTTATGCCCTAGGTGATTTGAAATTATGCCATACCCTGTCTAATTACTTCCCTCCAATACCTTTTTAGTCTACCTCTACCCCTCAGCGTAACCCCTAAACCCAACCTCTCGCATCTTCTAATAGGAGCATCGACACTCCTCTATACATGCCTAAACCATCTTAGTCTCACTTCTCCTCATCTTGTCTGCCACAGAGGCCACCCCTAACTTCTCCTGAATGATCTCATTCCTAATCTTATCACGTCTGATATATCCACACATCCATCTCAACATCTTCATCTCCTCAGCCTGCATCTTCTGAACATATGAGTTTTTGACTGGATAAAACTTCACCCAATATAGTAAAGACGATCTGCCACCATTTTGTAAAACTTACCTTTAAGTTTAGGTGGTATCTTTTTATCACACAATACTTCAGAGGCAAGCTTCTATTTCATCCATGCTGACCCAATACGATGTATGACATCATCATCTATATCGCCACTACTTTGGATGATGGACCCAAAATATTTAAAGTTTTCTCTCTTGGGAATAGGTTGAGTGGCAAACCTCACTTCGATGTTCGCTTAATCCCTCGCAACATTAATTTGCACTCCAAGTATTCTGTTTTGGTCTTGCTCAATTTGAACCCTTTGGACTCCAGAATATGTCTCCAAACCTCCAACCTATCATTAACTTTATCTCGTGTCTCATTAATCAATACTATTTTATCTGCAAATAGCATACACCATGGAACCTACTCCTGAATAGACTGTGACAACTCATCCATCACTAAGGCAAAAAGAAAGGGGCTCAACACAAATCCTTGATGAAGTTCTATCTCAATAGAAAAATATTCCGAGTCTCCTCCCACTATTCTTACCCGAGTTTTGGCTCTGTCATACATGTCAGTTTTAATTCATTACTCGATATAATTTTTCTAAAAAGAATGTCAGCTTATTATAATTAAAAATAATTTAACTTTAAAATGTCTCTTTTACCATTGATGAAGTGATTTTCAACCACACAAATATCTAAGGATTATTTTAGGCCACAAATTTCAAAAAAAAAATTCCTTTTAAATACCGTCTCAAGTCAAACGGTGTCACATAAAATGAGACGGAGGAAAGTATTAATTCATTGCTCGATATAATTTTTCTACTGATACAACCTATTTAGTATTACTTGATGTATAGCTAACTATGATATTAGCAATATAAGATTAGATTTTTAATGGATACATAAACATGATTAAAGATATAATTGCTTGCGTATTTTTATAAGTAAATAATTTTTTTTAAAATTTAATATAATGTAATGTTATTGTAAATACACAATATCAACTAATAAATAAAAAGTCAGCATAATCTCTATATTATTATTACACCTTAACCTTATTCTATACTATTATACACCTATGAAACGATTCCTAAAGCAGTAAGAAGTAAATGTTTAAATTGTATCTTTGACTTGCCCTCAATATCGACCCCCACACTAAGGTCTAAGAGTCACAAACCATTAATGTATCACGGATTTTTGTGCCTAATTCACTTAATTAACAACTCTACAAAGCTGTAAAAAGTAGGCCAAAACAACTAAGTAGGCTGTAGTAGGATGCTGAATATTATAAAATTCACTTAAGGCAAAGTATGTATGTACTACTTCTCAGTTATTTAAATTCATTAATTATTGTGTGGACGAAATTAAATCCTTTTTATGTTAATTTGAAAAAACAGACCTCGAAATTATTTATACTAGGGGCTACTACTTAGTTGTATCTTATCAAGTTGAATAAACAATTAAAGGATTTGGTAATGGAAATGAATAAACTAATAATAAATGTAATCTAATTATTATAAGCTCATTCAATAATTCTCAACTTGAATAAATCCTCTCTAGCTCAATTATGCTGTCTATTTTCCTTCTTTTTTAAAACATGGTCCTTATTTACTAATAAATAATTTTTGACCTCAACCAGTGCAGGTTCAAGACCTCTTTTTATAGTGCCTCTGTCATCCTTGAAATAACTTCTTTTTTTTAAAAAAAAAAAGGGTAGGGGAAAGAGAACTTGAGAGGAAATTATAATGTAGGGAATCAAATCCTCACCAACAAGGTGAGAGTTTAGATAGTCAACCAACTCAGCTACTAAAATTTTCCTATTCTTGAAATAACTAACTCATGCAAACTATTTTAAAAATTGTTAACATTTTACCACTCTATAGACACAAATTTTTTTAGAAAAAAATGCTTCCAACTAAAACATGGTACAACTCCATATGAAGCACTGTTGGAATTTGAAGGATTGGCAAGTGGAATTCAAGGAATGATTTACAGAATTCAAAAATTTATAGGAGTTTTTGTTAGTTTAAAATCAAGGAATGATTTTGTGAAGTTTGTATATTGATATATAACAAATGTATAATATTGTATATGTTAAAATATTCAGAATAAATAGATAGAGGGGTAGCGAGAATTGAACTCGCATCGTTAGCTTCGAAGGTTAGGGATTATAGTCGACTCTAAAGATTTATAATGTAAGTTTTGAGTTATGTTTTTCAATATAAAATAGGTAATTCTACTTTTTTGAAATTATCCCAATAATTGTATGCAACAAAGCTCACCCTCGAATTATTGATTAGAAAAATATAGGTTTTATGTGATTGTTATTCTCTTTCAGCAGATAGCGTTTATCCCCAAAAAGGAACTTCTCGACACAAATGCCAGGTTTGTCGAATTTCAAAGGAAATATCAAATATAAAAAAAAATGAAAAAAAATTACAATTTTGGATGAAATATGTGTACAAGTTTGAGAGCCCCTGACCCATCTTCTGTTCTAACCAATTTGGGCCTTCCTTCTTCTTTTCTTTCCATTTTGGGCCTCTTCCTTTCTAATAAAGGAAAATTACAGAAATACACAACATTTCGAAATTTAATTATAACTATTCTCTACCATTTAAAAAAATTACTAAATTCCTTTTTTTGGCTATTTCGCTGATACATAACACACATTTATAAACTATCAATTAGTTTCACTGATACCTAAAAAAATTAAACAACCAATTAATTACT